>VXAA01004296.1:861909-876974 GCA_013399115.1 Anseranas semipalmata
TTTTTCGGGCGGGGGTGGGGAGATGACTTAATTTTCTTTCCAAGTCAGCTCAGTTTTGCAGAAAATTGCACACATACTTTGTGTTTTTCAGGAACTGTAACCAAAATCTCAGATTGGAAAGAAAATCTGAAACGCCACAGAGAGCATTTAATTTGACTGCAGGATTTGTTATGAAAGTACTGGATAGAGTGAAGTATCCAAATATCTCCCAAAGATGGAGATTCTCCCAAACTGTCCATCTTTTGTAACATTTCAGTATTTGCATGATGCCGTACTATCTCAGTAAGCTGAACAGTCTTATCCTGAACTCACCTCTGCTGTAGCTACATTGACACCACGAAGTCCCAAAAAGGAACTGCTTGCTTTAGTGGAAGCTGATGGCAATTTTCCACCAGAAGTCTTTGCCCCTTACTGATTCTCAGATATTCCCTCTCTACACAGTGCAGATACATTCATGAATGAACTGCCAGGATTTATAGCATGCTGTATTAAATGGCAGTGTTTTTTGTTTTTGTTTTTTAATATATGTTCAACAGTTCTAGAGATGTTGCATGAGCAGTTGAGCTGTCCCTTGTACGGACAGCTGAGGGCATCACAACGTAAGCCTCTCCTTGTTAACTGAAGCCCTTACAACAGAACTGTATCAAGGTGCAGCTGGGTACCTGGAGATAGAACAGGCAAAAATAAATAAAAACATCTGTGCATTCTCAGAAGGTAGAGTTACTTCTAAGTCATTCATACTTCTAAACCACAGCATGAAATAACATGTTTCATATACTACTTTACAACAAGTTCCCATTTTTCTAGTTCAGTATAGCCATATTTAACAGCTTGATACTACAGTTCTTAAACAGAAACATGCCTCACCATTTAAGTGAGGTTTCACTCACTCCACCGGTTTTAATGTGACTGAACAGTACCTTGTTCCACAAGGGATCCCACTGAAACCACCAAGACAACTCAAGGAGAAGAAAGTGGCTTCAGCATTTTAAGAGAAGAAGCATCTGCTTGTTCTACACAAGACTTTAACCAGCAAACTCAATTGCTTGCCTTTTTGAAACAAGTACAGCTAACTTTATAACAACTCCCAGAGTATGTATATATTCTGGTTGCAGTTAAAATTAATTCATAGCTTTGAATTGTTAATATGGATTTTTGCTCAGGGAATCTTAAAAAAAAGTTGAACCTGAAATTTTAATGTACTGAGGTTCTCTCAAGTGGTCTGAACAGCGCTATTATCTAACCACTCTTCTTTGACATAAACAATTCCAACGAGCTTCATTTTGGGATACTTGCAGAGCTGACTGAAGCAATCTCAAACCTATCAGCAGTTACTGTTGGGAGCTTCTGGAGGACAGCAAAAGCACTAAGCAATGAAAGAAGGACAAACGCAGTGCCTATCTTTTAGCAAAGGGGGAGAAAGAGAATTGGGAAATTACAAAGTAATTTATCTCCATTTCTGCAAATCTGACTGATAGAGTAAACCTTTTGTGCTCTTTCAGACTGGTAATGCTTCTCCTGAAGATGTGGTGTAATTCTGCACGTTGTACTTCAGAGGAGATATGGATCAAGAGAAATCAAAGGGGAGGAATGAGAACGGTTGAATGTCTAGAAAGACTGACTGGTAAAAAAGAGTTCAGTGACTGGGTTGTTTAGGGTACAGAAGAGAGGACCGAGGACAAGGTCATGCTTGCAATCCCCCCAGGCTGCCACTGAGAGCAGAACATGCTGCTTGGCGAGTCTGGGAGGACAGGCCAAGGAGCAATGGCCTGCAACTGCAGCGAGGAAATTTCAAATTAGCTACTAAGAGCTTCTTTCTAGAGGTACAACTGGTGGAGCACTGCCGAGAGGCCTGCTGTGGAGCCTGTGGAGACTTCACCAGCTATTTTAAGAATAGGTTAGCAACACACTTGCAGTGACCTTTATATATTTGACACTGCCTAGGGACAAGGGGACAATGAGATCATCCTGGGACAGTCTTCATTTTCTATTATTGCCTCATTTAGAAAGTTATCCTTTCCTAGATGTAACTTAAAAATATAGCATTTTTTCCCCTTCAGAATGAGGGTTTTTTCTGTTTTCTGCTGTACCTGTTTTCCTATTCTAAACTTAAAACTTAAAGTTCCGGTGAAACCACAAGCTGTCGTGCTTTGCTGTGCTAGGCATGGCTACACATAGGTTTAGCAGTTATAAAGCTATTTTTAAATGATTTGGTTTTTTTTGTTTTGTTTTTTTTTACTTAAACAGATGCCTTGATTTATCCCTGGGTATGAACATCAGTTATACCAGTCTGGGTCATTCCTCTTCCTGTACAACAATAGTAATAATAATATAAAGTAATTTTATACTTATTATAATTTTATTATTGATATTATTATATTATTATATAAGTCAGGTTGCAAAAACATACATTCAAAAGTCAGGAAATACCAGAATGGGGGCTGCCATCTTAGTTTGACCTCACTCTATAGAGGTCTTTAATTACATGGTGATGCTTTTTGTTTCCCTTCCAGAGAACTCCTGCCACAGGTGGCAGAACATATAGATAACATTCAGGGATTTTAGCAGAGCTGTGGAGTGGAGGGGATGGCTGACTGATCTTAGGACAGATGAAAACGCACAGAGAACTGGATCCCAGCTTTGCCTTTTCTACTTGTTTCTACGTGGCACTGGCAAATCAGTGACACCTTCCTTTCTTAGGTGAGCTCTAATTTCCCAATTCACTGATCCCTGATATGAGACACTGCAGTTTGGTCTGCAGAAATATTAAGTACTCTCACTTGGAACTGAAGCCAGAGAGTGATGTGCATTGAAATGCAAAGTGACACATAATGCTGAGAACCCTGCAAAATCAGGTTCTACGTATCTCAAACACAGTGAATAGTTTTGACATGCACTTAATTTTCTCCTTGGTTTCTAACTTCTCCCAGAGTAAAAAATTATGGCGTATGCCTATAAATGTAGCAGCACCATGACTTATATTTGAATATCCAGGCTCATATTTGGATATCTTCTAATAGCAGCTTTGTATATCACATGCTAGTATGAAAAACAGCATCTAACACCAGAAAGAAAAGTAGTGCACAATTCATATTAACATTCACTAGAAACAAAGTTTAAAAAAAAAATCTCTAATTGGAGTTTAATGTACATGTCTGTTGATGCTGAATTAATAAAATAACAACTCAGAATGAAGTTGAACCCAAAATGTTGCTGGCAGGTGATGCAACAGCACATGGCAGTGGCAGCTGTGGCATGACCACTGCCTACCTGCACTTCATCATACAAAACAAAATGGCACCTTTATTCCTCCAGTTGTTTAATTCAGAGGATGGCTTCCTGTATTTGACAAAGATTATGGTTTTCAGTTTTGGTTGCATAAGCAGACAGGAATGGAAATTTTGGCCACCTGTGAAAGGGTATCTAGCTCAAAGGACTGAGAGCTCTGGTTATGTTCATCGATATGAATTGATACCGTACCACTACTATCATTATTTTAACAAAATCACAAAATTGAATTTAAAGTTTATATCACATAGTACTATGTTGTAGATAGCCTCCTCCCCTTCAGCTTCTCACCTACAAAATCCAACTTCCATTACTCTTGGTGTCTTGTTTTTTTTCTGTGAGTGTGACAGCAATATCACTCCATTTTAAAGAAAGAGTTGCATATTTTTAAATTTTGTATCACAAAAGGAAAAGGCTTGCTCCACCATTAATTTTGGAAGTGTAAACAACAGCCAAGCAGACTGCTCTAAGTGGTCATCTTTTTTAAATGATTGTGACCATTACATTAAAAAGGCTGGTAACTTTGACATTTTGCAGCCTGCTTTATTGGAGCTGGCAGAGAAGATGCAGGCAAAGCACCAGCCAAGTGGAACAGAATAAAGACAATATCACATGACTTCCAGTCATAGCACTGTGGGTGTCGTTTAGTCTATTGACGTACTGCAAAGGAAAAAGAGAATGGAAAAACCTCCACAGAACCACATTAGGAATAGCAAATAGCTGCAAATATAAGCTAGAATCATTCTAGGACAATATTTTGGATTGTTAATAAAAATGTTTTTAAAATGCTGATTATTATCTTTCATGAGCCACTATGCACATTAGTTTTCAGAGATCCTCATTTACTTTAAACAATGGCTATAGTAAAACTGAACGATGCCAAGACATATTTTGTATGAGCTGGAAGAGGAGTTGCTTTGAACAGTCTATATCACATCAAGGGGAAGGCCAGATTAAACGGTGCCAAATGCGGAAGTTCTGCTGAAGTCAACAGCACAGGTGTGAACCCTGTGCTGAGCTCATTCATAAACTTGAGGCCACATCATACTGGACCACAGGTGAAGTACTTGGCCTCATGCTTAAATGAGATAATAGGAAGACCCTGGAGACTAGGACTGTGGAGACTGGAGCTCAGTTCATGCCTCAGCCCACTGGAATAACTGAAAATAAACACAGGTAAAGAGACTGCACTGCTTCCATTTTAGACTGTCCAGGGTCGCCCAGTTATTACCAGCTTGGCCACTTCCGTATGTATCGCAGTACCACTGCCTCAGCCACTGCTCCACCATGTGTCACCACTTCCCATACTTCACTTGTGAGAGGATATGGCACTTCCCTACCTTATCAGCTTACACAGAGGGGACGAAATCTATTCCTGATGGTTATGCTCTCGCGTATAGTCTCACATACAGGAAGGAAGGCAGAGTACCTGGTACCTTTTGACTTGCTAGCAAGACGAGGAGCAGAAACGACCTAAGAGCTCACGTATTTATGTTTCAGTTCACCCTTTCTCATTAACTTACTTTTCTGGTTTTAGATCCCTGTAAATAATTCCAAGCCCATGGAGGTGGTCTAAAGCCAGGGCCAGCTCAGCTAAGTAGAACTTGACATCCTCTTCTGTAAACATCACCTAGAGAGAAGGAAAAGAAGAACATGTCTATTTACTAGACAGTGGTGGGCTGGTTTGCATTAAACAGACATGGGGAAGGAATTGTCTAACTCAGGAATGCTGGAAGGCCCATCATATCAGGTTCAATTTTCCATAATTTGTCTGAGCTCACATTAACAATTCTTACCAGATTCTCCTTATAAAACAAAACTTGATCTGTCGAGTACTTCTTCTGTTCCTTAAAACATGCTGCTCTCATTCGTCTGTTTGATCTGTTTAGATGACATCATGTCACAATAATATAAGTAAGGTTCTAACTCCTTAGCCTTTGGAAGTGAATGGCAAAATTCAATATACTCACTGCAGCCTTATTGCTTTCACATCTCTTAATTTGCTAAAATTTGGCATTTGGTTCCTAAATTCCCACATAATAATATGGGGAACCTCTCTGGGGAAGTGTAAGGCTTTTTGTTTTAGAAACTGAAACACATCTCATTTCCAAATATGAGCAGAAGACACAGCATGAAGACACTCGGAGATGGATTCAAGCCCCCATGCATCAGGGGTTCAGGGAATCTCCAGGGGGTCTCTGCAGTGCTTTCAGTGGCCACCAGACTCCTAGGCCATGCCCTTAGTGCCAAAGGCATCTGCCACAGGGGAGAACCCCCAGCTTCTGCACAAGTGTGAAAGGGGCTCACAGCTACATTGCAAGGCAGTGCTTTTAGAGCTGCATGGCCTCATTCACTCCACATAGTACGTGGGTCTCCCCTACACCCAGTATAGCACTGCTGCAGTCCTGGGGCACAGTGTTTTGCTTACAGGCGAAAATATCTGACGCAGGGTGCCAGGGGTCTTCAGCATGGTACTGCTGGAGGGTGTGCCGTTTGGGATAGCATCGGAGGAGTGTGCAAGAAAGAGACCTGGCACATCCTAGTGCGTAACAGCTCGAAGAATCACCCCTGATGCAAAGGAGCACCTACAAGGGTGCCTATGTCTTGGCCATGCGAGAACAAACAGCTTCACCCTGAGCCAGAGCCAGGGACAGAACCAGTGCAGATGATCAGGGAGCAGCACCCTGGGCTGAGCCTCAGTTATCCCGGTGCAGATGTCCTGAGCAATGACGTGCTGGCCAACACACAGGGCCTGACGAGGTCTAAGCCAATGTTGGTTGTTTCCTTTCAAGCTGATACAGCTACTACTAACACTGAAAGCTCTGTTGTAAGAGGGAAGAAACTTCTGCAGTTGAAAGAAAAAAAGACCACTAAGCTCTGAAAAACTGAGCTCAGATGGCAAGAAGACCCTTTGCTTCAACTTTTATTATATTCCAGATGATATTAGCTTCTCTTTAATTAAAGTTCAATATGTACAGCAATAATAATGCAGAAAGAGAAGCTGATATATTGGATATGCAAGTACAAATACTACATATGACAGAAGTAAAATGACTCATCTCAATACAAATTTACATGTCACGTGTAAATGTAAATATCTCCAGTAGAAGTTGTCAAGGGTATTTTTAAACTTAAGTCTCTGCTCTTGGAAAGGGGCAGCCACAATACTTGAGTGCTTTGAGAAGCTGCAGAAGGCTGAGAGCAAAAACAGGATTCTGAGAACACAATTTAATTAAGAGTATCACTGCAAAGGATAGAAAGAACTCTAATATATAAAAAATTTGTATTAAATATAAAAATAAATTTAAATTATTAATAAGGTTTAAAACAAATAATGTAGGCATGAGATGAAATCAATAGAATCAGGGAAACCTAATCTATAAAGATATATCCAGATAAAGTCAGAGTTCTCAGAAAGACAGAGCAAGAGAGAGACAAACTTTGCATGTACACATGCTGTAGTGTAAGGGATCTGACTGAAAGTCCACTGAAATTACTACAGTTGGACCAAGTCCATATTTCATAAATTGAGAGCAATACAAGTTTTCTTATAATGTCCTCCCTTGTGATACATTGCCACTCAACAGCTGCAAAGTACACGTAGACAAGATGAGCTGCAAGCACTGAAAAGAGAAGTATGTATCAGGACTGTCAAGTTAACAGGACTCATTCTTGATAGCATAAAGCGGGGTGCACTGAGTTATAAAAGCTTTGGGAAAACCTGAAGTTTCAAAGGAGTACAAAACCTGAGCTGTGCTCTTTCACGTCCAAGTCCCCTCATTGCACAGAACACGTCAAGAATCACTTTTTCTCTCTTCTCCCATGAAAGCAGAGAGGTTCTTTAAGACAGCACAGTGTCACTAACAAAGCCTGATTTCACGACGAGCAGCCGGAAGATATTTTTTATATTCTTTAAACTTTTTCATCATATTAAAAATAACTGATACCATGTAGTAAGTACTTATGCAAGTACCATTACTCGGCACTGTAACTAACCTATTGCTAATGTCCTCCTGCATTGGCAGACAAGTCTGGAAAGCAAACACTTGGGCTCCCAGCCCGTGGCGGAAACAGCAGTCAGTCAGCCCCCTCCACAGCAGCCTGCAGCATCTCACAAACCAGGAGCTGCTGCCACTGCCACCGGGACTGGGGTGGTGGGGTGGAAAAAAAGCAGCTAGGGAGATTTGGGATGAAAATACTGTTCTCACAGCTTTTTTAGTCCATCCATAACTCCCCAAATTGAGAAGATCAAACAGATGTCTCCCTTAAGATGGCATTTGAGACATCCTCATCTTATATTTAAAGATTCTGTGTCAAGTACGTGCTGGCACCCCATCCCCACAGCCTGGACAGAGACCAAGGGCAGAGGACGTTACACTGGGGACATTAAACCCTGGGACACAGATGAGCCCCTGGGACCCAAAACGACCCCCTGTCTCCTGCCCAGGGGTGGCAAGACTCCCTCACCAGAGCATCCCTCCTGCCTGCAGGGCTCACCCTGAGGCTAAACGCAGGAAGCTGCATAGCTTCAAGCCATGAAGACAGCTGTCTCCAAGAGGCAGTGGGAGAAGCAGGCAAGTGCTCAATGAATCTAGAAAACCTGCTGCTGCCTCTTCCTGTGGGCATTAGTGAGACTCAGGTTTGGTTTCCTGACTTTCTTATTCTTCAGCAGCAGCATCTCCCCACAGGCGGGAGCTGCAAAGGGCAGGGAACAGGCTGAGCCCAGGGAGGCGATGAAAGCAGCAGCTGTCCCCAGGTCTGCAGGACAGCAGGTGACAACCAAACTGCAAGCCCGGGGCAGCGTGTGGCCTCCGACCTGCTCCCAGCAGCGGCTGCAGGAGATGGCACTTTCCTGCTGGCGACCGATGCCCTGCTCTGTTTGCACGGCTGCTGCAGGGGTCAGCCCATGACTGAGAGCATCTCTTTTTCTGCTGGCACTGGTTGTGCTTTTACAGCAGTTCTGTGCCCATGTCCCAAGGAAAATGTACTGGGGATGGGTTTCTCAGACTGCTTCTCATCACAGCCAAGATACATTTTGTAAGCAATGAGCCTGGAGCTATTTTGCTATGGGAATGGCTTACTAGTTTTCTGTGATAGCGATGCCTACAGACTATCTGCTGCATTACCTATGGCATTATTCAAATATAATTATTAAGAACCCACTTAAAGGTGCAAGATGACATAGCTCTATTACATATATTTATATATATATGTATATACACACACCCACATATATATTCTCAAGGCCCGTTGGCACTCCCACCAGCTTCATCAAGGTTCTGAAAATCCAGGATAGTCTTTCATTTCTAAAGTTAAAAGCTATCAGCTTACCTCTTTGGAGAGTCTTGTGAAAAGGTCCCCTCCCCGCAGGAAATCTAGTATTAGATACAACTTCCCCTCTGTTTGAAATGCTGCATTAGAAAAGGATGGAGATGTTGGAAATTTGAATCAAGATAAAGTCTTGGAAGAATAAACATTGTTGACTAATGGTGTCTCATTCATGATATTAGCTCTCCTGTCATTTCAGCCCTTAGAGAACAGAAGAATTAACTTCTCTACATCATTAAGCAATCTAGCCTAGACTATGGGGAAAACAATATCAGTTGAGAGACAATGATGTATTACTAATATATTCTTTTTCATTCTAAGCACCTATGAATTAATATTGCTTTCCACTGTACAAGATAGCAGGAGGCACTGAAGGCTGGGCACAGAGTGGAGCTCCCAGATCAGTGTGAGGGCAGAGCCCGCACTATCCACAGCATCCTCAGAAGGTCCTGTACAGTAATAACGAGGCTCCCTGGGGGCTCAGGGAGCTGCTGAGGCTGAGGAAGGCAACTCCAGCAAGTCACTACATTCATAGACACAAATACAAATATGCTGATTATCAAAAATACTTCCTTTGTTTTCTTAAACAATACCTGACAGCAGGTGAGGGGGTTGGCAGATGTAACTCACCAGCTACCCCACCAGCAAAATATTTCACATTAGACTTTATGTCAAATGTATTTTGATGGACAAATGGCTAAGACCTACTTATACTAAAATTCTCCCTTGATATAAATGAAGAATTTCTTAGAGTTAGCCTGTATGATTTTGTTAGAGACAGAGTTGTCTGTAGGTAGGGGATACCTATATGAAACTATAACACAGCTAGTTACAATTCCCCAACCAATTTGAGAACAAACATGAATTGTATTTTATTATAGTTACCATAATGAAGCTTGACTATGAAAGGATGATTCACTTCTGCCAAAATATCTCTCTCCATTTTTGACCGTACCCGATCCCGAACTATAAAGAAAGAACAAGAACAGCAACACATTAAGAGGCAGCATGGTCCACTGGATACAGTACTGGAATGAGCTTCAGGTGACTTGGGTTCTGCTTTTCACTCTGCTGAGGGTTTGTGGAGTGATCCTTGGCAAATCACGCCACTCTCTAGTGTCCCCTTTTTCTGCCTGTCTTGACTCTGCAAAGAGTAAGCTCTTCAGGGAGGCACTATCGAAGAGAATGTGTTCTCTGTAGAGAACAGCCCTAACTAAAAGCACCACAGTGCTACCAACAAGAGGGAAGTGATTATGCTTTGCAAAAGAGAATGTTAATGTTCAGAGCTAAAACTACATAAAATTAATAGCTCTATCTCATTTAAGATTAAACTGAATGTACCAGTCCCAGAGCTTGTCGGGTTAACCTTGTGCAAATTAATTTTTTGTATTGTGCTGATGCTAGCAGCCTTTATTAGATATCTCTGAATAGCATTCTCTGGAAGTGATCTATAAGAAATATTTTAAGCTTCCAATAATATCCCCAAACAATTGGTAATATAGAAAAAAGCTGATTAAAAATAATAGCAAAAACTACTTTCATGTGTAGAGAGAAATTCCTGTGGGATAGCAGTGAGAAAAATAGTTTTTGTGGTTGAGATGAATAGAGAGTAACAGAAAAAAATAGTTACAGAGGTGAGCTGGGTTCAAACTAATCAAAAATGATGCTGAAGATTTCATAGCAAACACATTTAACCATGTTCAGATGATGAGGGGATTCAAGCTCCCAGATTATCAGCTCTTGATCTGATACACTCATTTTTCAGTCAATTGCTATTTTAGTAATTCTGTAATGAAAGTATTAACATTTTCTTCTCCTTTCTCTGCATTACACAATGCCAATATGCTTTGCAGCCAAAAGCATCCACGAGGAATGCTAGGAGACTATTTTAGGTGGTAAAGCCTGAGATCTCAGTGAGATTCTGTCATCGCCTGCATGTGTTGTGGATCTGTCGAGAAGCCGAGTACTCTCAGCACCCAAGTAATGAACATACCATAATGAAACCACATACTCTGCTGCTGCACGTCGCAAACTGATGCACAGAAATAGGACCAAAACAGCTGATCTGAAAGCCTTAAATAGGAGTGGAAGAACACTTGGATTTATTGCTGTTTTGGTGCTTTACTTGGATCAATAGCAATGTAAGCTTTACTAGCTCACTTGACCTAAGTTACCTTGTAGATAAAAATAAAAACAAAGGGAATCTCAGAATTGTAACCTTATCTCATGACTAAAAATGACACAACATGCACTCACAAAATGCTCAATGTATGTGAAGGCAGACTATTTCTCGTGCTGTAGATCCAACCCTTTGTGATATGCTGCAATGCTCCTGGGCAGGAATTCTTGGTGGACAGGTGGGCATTGCTAAACACCCTATGTGGGATATTTCCTATTAAGCTTGGTTAGATAGCTTAATAAGGTGCCTCCCTGTAACCAGATTGATGAAATGTGAGGCCCTGCATGGTCAGATATCCCACAAAATCCACAGGATATTTTGCACACCAGCTAGGTGGTTTACCATGCACAGCTGGATAACAGCATAAATCACGCTGGGCAAAGGGCAAAGGACAGCTATTGTGTGCAGCTCATGCTGTCATCCATCTATGTGCTATCCAGCACTGAGTACAGCAGTGCATGGACACAGACTTTGATAATCTTGAAGTAGGGAGAGTGCAGTCTGCAGAGAGCAGCAGTTCTCCGTCTGAGTGGCAGTCCGGTGTCAGCAGTGAAGCCAGCATTTGCCTGTCTATAAGGCAGAATTGCACTTGTGCTGTACAGAGGCATACGAATCAGCTGGCAGGCAGCAGTGTGCCCTCCCACCACCACCGTTTCCACCTCTGAACAGGTAAAGGCGCAGCCGTGCCACCAGGTGGTTTGCTGAAGCCCCTTCCCTGTGTCCTGCTCGCTGCTGTGGTGGCCACCGCTGTGGACACGTCGGGCTGCAGCGTCACCCTCCTCCCACATGCATGCAGTGTGCCTGCAGGCACGGGGACACTGAAGCAAAGGCTACGCCACCACAGGGGACACCTCATTCTCCAGAGTCATGGCCTGGTAGCCTCTCCTGAACCTGGTCTCCTCCAGAGCTGCTCTAATCACTACCTTCGCAGTGGCTGCCAAAAGAGATAATTGGAACCTGTAATCAGGATTACAGCTTGGCACATGAGTTGGTGACCTGCCCTCCACATCTTCCAGCATCAAATACTGACCGATTTAAATGCTCTGAGTGCAGAAGCTATATAGGCCCAGATTTTTTCCAATCCTGCCACCACAGAAGTTATTAATTATATTCTCTAGGAAGGCAAATCCACTGTCTTTCTCTCTCTATCCTTTTCTTACCCTGCTGCTTTCACATGTCTGGTTCATGCCTGATTTTAAACTCCAAAGTTGTCTCTCCAAGGCTATCTACCTGTTCGCACCAGCTTGCATACCACAGGGCACTGTCACTGCATCATATGCTGCACATCCATTGTCATGATATTTAATAAACATTCAATGTTTAACATGATATTTAATGATACTCATATTAATATTTAATGATATTTAATGATAAAAGATGATGTTTAATAAACATGCAGCACAAGACCCTCTTGCCTTCTCCTTCCTAGTTTATTATTAATTCTGTCGTAGCAGGAGGGAAGATTTCTTTTCTCTTATTCCATATACACCAATGAATTCCCCTGCTCTTCCTCCCATTTACATTTTTGGGATTGGGGCATGTGGGTTTCACATTCATGAGGAAAGGTTTTAAGAAGAGATGGCACTTCGACATAAGATTTCCACAACATGAGGCTCCAGCTCAGTCTGGCTTCTCTGTCACCTTCCAGGTCCAATGAGCAGGAAAATGCCTCTCCTGAACTTTGGAGATTTTTTCTAGTATTCACTGGTCCCAGCCATCCCTTCTAGTTCTTACATCCTGGTAGTCAGGTAACTAGACTAAATTGCTCAAGCATGATCTGAATTAGTTCTGGCTGCTTATTCAGCCAGCTTGATACTGGCTACGCAAGGACTCCAGCTGTATGGGGAGAGAGGGACAGGGTCTGAATAGCTGCTTCAGTGTCAGGGATGATAAGGACTGAACATTAACGGTATGTATTTCTACGCAGATGATCAAGTAAACATATATCTTTGTGTAGTCTCATTTAGGGACCAGTGAATTCACCATGAATTTGTCAGTTTCTCATTTCCAAAATGACTGAATCTCTGGAAAGGATATATGTGTATGGATTCCTTTCCAAGTGAACCTCTGTTCTCTGACAGTCATATCACAGACCTGTAAAGATAGCACCAGAGCTCAGCAGCCTCAGGGAAGACGCCCGAGTGGCTCAGTTCAGGACCTCCTGGCACAGACCTCTCACGGCTGGGCTCTCCCCGGCCACACGTGTCTGCCCAGGGCTGTGGAACATCCTCTCGAGCTCACAACTTCTGCCCACCCCTTGGTAATGACTGGGGATGTCCACCAAAGGCATGGATGAGAGAGTAAATAACTCAGCTCCCCCTTCCTCCTTTTGGCCACCTGCAGGGGCTCAGAGCAGCACGCAGAGCGGGGAGCGCAGGCAGCTCCGGCAGATCCTGCCTATACCAGATGTTTACCCATATGAGTAAAATGCCCATTGGAAATGTTGCTAAACTGCTCAACTCTTGCCCATTCTACCCAGCACTCAATTTGGTTTGAAAGGTGGATTTTGCTGCTTATCCTTAAATTATACATCAGACAGAGGCAGAGCACCTAACCTGAAGCAATGAGCACAGAGCCATGAGGATTGTTTGCATGATCTCGGGCAAACTAGCCATCCCTGAAATAATCCCTGGTGTCACGAGACAGAAGAGACCAGATTGGCAGAACCTGTAACAGGGGAGGAAGCACCTGCTACCCTGAAATAGAAATAATTCCAATTTCCAGGTATTAATGTGGTACAAAAGAGAAGTGGAGACAGCTGAGGATGTAGGCAAACAAATGCAGCTTATCCACTTCTGTCTGCCTAGCTCTGAACATCAAAGCGGAGGATGTTACCACTTATTTTGTTTAACACTGAATGCTTAAGGAGAGAGTTTCATTTAAGTTATTAATTTTATTTCTTGGGCTGTTTTAGTTTCAATAACCACGCAGTACTGAAGGGAAAGGGGAAAAGGGAAAAACATATTCAGAGCATCTTCCAAGGAGAAAGAAAAAGTTCCTTCTCAATACTGGACTAGCAGTCTATTTTCTGAAAAAGAAAATAAAACCGTAATCCTGCTTCCTTCTCTGAAACTCTCATGATAGCAACTTTGGTTGAGTTTAAATATGGAAAGATAAATTAATTTTCAACCAATGAACTTCTCCAAATTTCTCACAAAGTCTAAGAGTCAGTGCATCTCTACCTATGTACACTGTCAAGTAACGATGATCTAGGGACCTCCCTTGATGCACACGCAATGACATTGTATCAGTTCAGTAGGATGTCAAGCCAACCCTATGAGAACTTTTAATTAGAGAAAACATGGCCTACAGGAGCTGTAAAAAGGGAACTTATAAAAGAGACATTAATTCATTCACTGTAATATTGATTAGAATTTATAGCTAATTCACCATAAGAGAAAAGTAACTTGTCATATTTCTAGTGACTGGATAGCTCAGCTGAAATCACAGCTCCATGAAGTTAAACACCTTTCAGCCACCGATTCCAGTGAAGACAGAATATTGCTTCTGGGATCTCTTTGGCTAAAGAATAATTTCCAAACATTTTTATTCAATATTACCCTTCTCACTGCTGCCCGAAGTAATTCTTAGTTCTATTAAAAGAAATTTTTCCCGAAGCTATCATCTAAATTTTTGATTGTTTTCTCTGTCTTCACTCTTACCTGGAATAAAAGCTGATGTTTCTACTTCAAGAGAAATAATTTTCAGTTTCACTTCCAGTACAGTTTCTGTTGTGTTTTTTTTTTTTTGTGTTTTTTTTTTTTTTTTTTTTTTTTTTGCATACAGATTCAGTGTTACAAGGCGTGAGGGTTTTACCTACAGCCTTGTGTAAGTCAACACAGGCACTGAATTTAAATTGGTATTCATTTATGAAGATTACACTTCAGCTTCAATTTTCAAGTGAAAAAAAAAAAAAGAAATAGCTTTTGTTTACAATCTATAAGTTAGTTGTATTGTTTCTCTGATAAACACTTGTACTAGAGGGTGTTTGTGTAGGCATGCAAGCACATGCATACACTTGTATATAAGATATACTTCCTGCTTATAGCAACAAACGCAAATAACACCAAACTGCAAACGACCAAATTCAGCAACTCTCCCTTCGTTGCTCAGAACCTTCTCTGACAAGTTCCTGCTGGAGCTGAAGATTTCTGAAGCATTGCCACAGCCTGGAGAAGAATGGTTGGAAAGCCACAGACACCTCCACCTCTGGTGCCCTGGCCAGTGCCAGCCAAAGTCGTCCCCTTCCCCATGGCCCCTCCTGCCTCCC
>VXAA01004296.1:876999-963060 GCA_013399115.1 Anseranas semipalmata
CCCCCGCCTCCCTCCCAGCTTGTTTGACTCGGGAAGGGAAGGCAAAGAGAAAAGGAAGCTGCAGATTCTGAGCATACTTGCTGAACAGTCCTTTGTGGGACACAAAACTGTATTTACTTTCTAACACCTGCCTTTTTCCAGCGTAAATCGGGCCAGGAGGTGGCCGGGGGCTCGGCAGAATTTTTACCGACGTGTCTGCTGGACCCTGCTGGCACCTCTGGCTGGCAAGGCGCTGATGGGGGTGGGTGGCCCTGGGCCGAGACCCCTTGTGCCCCACGAGGATCCCACCCCGTGGTGCCAGCTGGGTACCGTTCAGACACAAGCACGTTATGGAGCTGCTCCTGTGACTGATACTATATTCCACTTAATGGCTTTTCTCTTAAAAAGGTTTTTGTAGAGACAGATTCAGCAAGGGAGCACGTACTACAGGCATCTTAATGGGTGAGCTGCAAATCAGACTCCATAAGTGCCAAAATCTCTAGTGCCCTAAAATCCATCTTGGGCTCAAGCACGGGAGGAATGACAGACAGGAGACTTTTGGGCTCATGCAGGGTGCGTTGCTGCTGGGTGAGAAGAGCTGAGACATACAAGGAAGACCATCATGGAGCAAGGGAAGAGGCCTGCCTCCACAGTGCCTCTTCTCAACTCTTCTCCACTTGTAGCCACAGTCTTTTGTGTACTCGTCCTCCGTGAACACCTCTGACTTACTAACACAGCTTCGCAAATGCATGCAAAGACCTGCGATGCTCCAGTAACTTCCCAGAGCAAGTTTCACAAAACTCAGTCCACTGCAAAATTCAAAACTTGAACTGGGGAACACTTCTAGAAATAATTAAATGACTTCTAGCCTAGATCACGTTTTCAAAAGAGGATTCAGACCCTAGAATCATAGAATCATTTAGGTTGGAAAAGATCTTCAAGATCATCCAACCATCAACTTGACCTACCGAGTCCCATCACTAAACCACGTCCCTTAGTGCCATAGATTTTGTGAGCTCTGCAAGGTATCTAAAGCTGAAGATAGTTCTACCATGCTTCAACAGCACTAGAGTGATAACTTATTTTTTTTAAGTGGGTGATTAGTGCATAGCTCCCATGGTAACTCTAGTCCCCGTGTGAATACCCGCTGGTTGCCTTGAGGCCCAGGAGCCAGGTCCCTCCCCACGGTCCTCTGGAGATGGCTCAGGGCAGGGCCTTGTGCTCTGGTTGCCTCTCTGGGCGGGCCTGTCTCCTCTGATTTTGGAGGGAACTCACTCAGTGTCACCAGGCTGATACTGGCATTCAAAAGCTTAAAATTTTTTTGGAACTAGGAATGGGTTGTAAGATGATGGGTTAGGTGCCTCAGTGCCTTGTCCTTATGGTCTTTTGTCCTTTCTGATGATTTTAGCCAAAGTGCTGCTTAATCTCCTGACCTGCAAAACCAGGGAGAGAACCCCCCCTGTATGTCTGGCACCAGCAAGTGCCACTTACAGAAAGACACACACACAGAGAATATCTGAATAACGTCAAAGATTTAACAATCTGCTCAGATGTTTGGCAAAAAACATTATCGATCATAAATGATTTGCCATCCCTACCCTTCAAAATGTCCTTTTGATAAGAAATATCCCTGCTCAGGTGGGAATGGAGCATGAAGTAATTAACAAAGCAAGAACAGGGGGAGTTAGAAACTATGTTAATCAAACCAGCATTGAAAAATGTCGGTAGCAAAAGAAATCAGTGAAGAAAACAATGGATCGAAATTTCATCCATTACCTCCTCACTTCCCTAAAACTCATCAACATGTCTCAAGAGGAAAAAAGATGAAATATAACTCAGCCTCAGGAACACACAATTCAATTTCAAATTCTTTACATAGCACTGGAACATACCAATGGTATAGAAAATCACATATATACCTAAAACTATGTGCAACATCCTTTTCAATCCTATTTCTTTCTTTTTTTTTTTTTTTTCAATGCTGGCTATTGTAGGCAAAAGCAGAGAGCTAGACTCTAATTTCAAATCCACACTATTACTGCATTTCTGTTCCACACAGCATTATACTAAAGTCTTCTAAACAGCATCCTTTCGTGTTGTACCTTATCAGCAGAGCATTATCGTAACACAAAATAAAACAGAAAAGTGTTCTGTTACCACCTGAATGAAGAAGCATACCAGTAGTGGCATGTAGAGATTTTACATGCATTTCTTTTAAAATGTGTATAATGTTATGAAAGCTACTTTTCTGAAAGACAGATCCCCTGTTCCCCCCAAAATGGAACCTTTTAAAGATGGGGAAAAAGCCATTACAACCAGAGCTTTACTACTCAGAGCTGCTGAGCCAAAGGAATAAAACAGAATTACAGGGCACAAAACACACCTTTGTAGAAGGGCACTCTGAAAAATCAATTTGGACACAGATTGTTTTTAGGAGTCCAGGGTCTGGAGGAGGTAATTTTATTCTCCCCACCTTGTTTTTTTCCCGTTTTATATAAAACAACACATTTGGCTTTTAAGAAATCAAAGACTTTGCTTTTGTATTTTTTTTTTTAATTAAAGTAGCTTGAATGCTTTAGTGTTGAGATTTAGAATGACAGATGTATCTAAATTAATCCCAAACTTTAAATATTCAGCCTCCAATTATATTATTTATCACCTGTTAGTGATTCTCTCAAAATATTTGGAAAAGTTATGTAAATGTCACAACATCCCTCTGAAGTACCTCTGCTCAATCTTCCAACAACGAGAATTAAAGGACTGATTGATGAAGACTAATGCTTCAAAACAAATCAAATGGGAGGTGTCAGGAGCAAACATGGGTTTCTAGGACATACTAACTCAGCTGAAAACAAACGTAAATAAGTGGTAAATCCATAACCGTCCCTGAAAGACCAAAACAACACACCCTAACGTACATCCTTGAAAAAAACCCACAAAATAGTTCCGAGACAATGAAAAGGAAAAACAAGCTGTGTGAGCAGGAGACCCTATAAAGCCTTATTCCCTACGGTTTTATGACTTACACAGACCCAGCGCTTCCCTCCCCGCAGTAACCTGAGCTCTCCTGCATCCTTCCGAGCTCCCTGCCTGTCGAGGAGCAGCCTGCACGGGCCGCAGCTGGCGCGAGCGCTGCGCGCGCTGCCTGGTGCTTGCTGCTGTCAGGTGCCTCCCGCCTCCTCCCCACTGGGACACAAACTGGGGTCTCTCTCCTTGGCCAAAAAAACCCACAGACATTGCAGGAGCTTAAGTGTGTTTTAGGGTTTTGGTTGAAATTAGCCAGTGGGCTCAACTCCATCATTAGAAAAGTACTGACGGACAGAGTAGCAGAATGATCGTATAAACCCCATGTCCTTATACTGAGGTGAAATTTGAATTTTCATGCATTTTGAAACAGAGCTGGCCCAAATGAATATACACAGATGTGAACCCATTCCTCCCTCAGCCAAGGTCTGTGAGCAGCAGATGTGCAACAATATCCAATAAGCCAAGTCCTACAGTGATGTACAACACCGATGAAGTCAGAATTACACCCCTTGCAATCACACAAATCAGTTCTAACATTGTAAAAAACACTGAGAAAAAGGCTTGATGAAGAGCAGAGAAAGCTGCCAGTTGCTAGCATGGAACATCCTCAAAAAAAAGCCAAAATCTGCAGCTGGAAATACATCTGTCCATGACTTGTGCAAAACTAAATGCCTTCAACACCTCTGCATAGCTGCACCATGGTCATCTCTTTCTCATGTAAGGCAGATGTTTCATTTAAATTTATTTAACTTAGTGGACATCTTATCCTGTCAAATGATCCATGAGATGATATATTTCTGTTTCTTGCATTCTGCTGTAGCCTATCCCTATTTTGTATTATATTTGCTTTAGTTGAATAGATATATAATTATTATTATTGTAAGCAATAGCAACAATTAACTCCCACTGACAGGCAATAATTACCTATGTTCTAGGAATAGGTATAATTTCCAAAGGAGAAACCAGTAAGAGGGCTGGCCTTAGAATTCAAGAGATGCCAGCAAATACCATTCATCACTGGCTCTGGAAATGATGATGACCTGAAGGGAGAAACTGGTAGCTATTTCATATAGTTTTGCAAGATAGGAAAGTTGACTAAAACTGTTAGGAGACAGTTGGCCCTTTTTCCCCCTCATAAAATAGACATGTAACCATGGTAACTTGGTACAAACATACAATAACCCAACAGAGAAAAGACGTACAAGTGCATATAGCCCTCAATCCTCCTCTTAAGTGTAGTCCAAAGAGGGACGAACGTTCTCCATCACACTTCCCTGGTATCACAGTTTCTTCTGCCAGGCTCTGACTCCCTCTCAGCTACTGCCATGCTGCAGGGCTAGTGCTGGCCAACTAGCATGCAGCTGCAAAGGAGAGGCAGCACCAAGCTTCGTGTTTCCTATCCGTGGGGCATTCCAGTATTAAATGAGTGTTCGCCTTGTTTTTGCTATCACGATGTTGCTAAGTCAACAGGAGCAACAAACAAATTGCTTTTCTCTTGTCCTGCTTGAGACGGAGATGATCCAGGCATCCAGGAGCTGCTGGTTCTCTCTGGGTAACCAGTTTCACCTCTTGCCTTTTGAGCTTGAAGCCCAGCATGGCTTATTCAACTATTGGTGCACTTTGCTCTTAAAACACACCTGTTCTGGGGGTTTTACAGGCAGGGCTGAATAAAGTTTGCAGATTACTTTACTCTGGAAGTGTGAAACTGTCTGTGCTTTCGCAGTCACCACAAATATTTTCTGCAGCGTATCATCAAAGACAAAAATACAGCTTTTCTGGTTGAAAAGTACTGGGACATTCCCTCTTACGCCAGCCGTTACAGAAAAAAAAAAAAAATGTTCCCTTTATTCCCTTTATTTCGTCTCTCGGGGCCTAGAAAGCCAGTAGTATTGAAAGGGAAGTTCCGTCTCCTTCAGAACCTTTCAGCAACTACTAATTCACTTGCAAAGCCTGGCAGATTTGGAAGCTGTGATTTAAAGCCCACCCGAGTCCCTTCTATTTTGTTATAGGAGCCCCTACTATTTTCCTTAGTGGCTCAGTATGGAATCTTCTGCTTAGTCCAGTTCGGATTTTTATGGAAAAGATCAACAATCTTTTATATAATATTAAGTGAGAATTCCTGGAAGGAGAAGAAATGTGGTATATCTCTCTGTGGAGAATGCATGTACTGGAATGCTGTAATTTGCCACCAGGGCGGTTTTGCTCCTAGGCTGAACTAATCCTGGTAAATGCCTGCTGTAGAGCTGCTTAAAACTTGTAATTTTGGACATTTTCAAAAATGTTTTTGCTGTGGCTTTTCTTCTGAATTGGAAAAAAAAAAAGCCTAAATTCAGCAAGTTTTGCCAAAATTAAATTACAAAAAATTGGTTTTGGTGCATCAAAGTACTGTTTTGTTAAGGGTTTTAATTTCAATTTTGATCTATTATTTCTTAAACACTAGTTATAACATACAACTATAAAATCATTTTTTAACAGAAATACAACCAAACCAGAGCATTCTGCCTGCACTGAAATGCTTACTGTCAATGATTTTTCAAATGCAATTTCCCCCAACAGTCCTGTCCCTGTGAATAGACACTCTACAAGACAAGGTATGCTGAATCTTTTCTTTGTCAATTATAATGCACATTCAGAAGAGTTATAGGAGTTACAGAAGAGTCAGAGGAGTTATAGGTGCTACAGGAAAAATAAGTTCACCAACTCCACCAGGAATTTTAAAACACCCACACCTGTGTCTTCCAAGTGTAGGGTAGTGACACAAAGATAATAAATACCGTTTTTGTGACTACCCTAATTTGAGAACCATTTGCTAGCTTATTCTTGCTAGGGCTAAGGCAAGGCTGTGGCTGGCCACTGACACACGTTTCACGGGAAGGGGGGTTGCATGAATTCGTCACGAAGCACAAGGCAGATGAGCCTGAGCTAAGCAGCATCCCTGCTCGCAGCCGCACTAAGCTGCCTTTTCACTCTAAACACACTCTCCATTAGGCTGTTTGGACTCAGTAAACACAGAGACGATCTTACTTACCCTAAGGAAACATTGTGGATGAGCATTTTTGCTTCTAAATTCCAAATATTTTGATTTGTGAAATGATTAACTAGTATATTTAAGACATCAGTGAGGAAGCTGGGATAGTGGCTTATCATCTAAACACAAGGAGTCTTACTTTATTTAAGAGACCTGAGGCCCTGACACAGCTTCTGTTTGTAAACCATGCAGGACGAGGCTCACCAGGTTGACTGCAATGCAGCCCACTGAGCTACCTGCACACAGTGGGGATGGGAATTTAGACTGCAGATGTTTCAGGAAAACTGCAGTGTTTAAGGTCAACGTTCAGATAACCAAACCTTTGCTTTGCCCAGGCCTCAACATGCTACGCAGACATGCTTTATATAGCTCAGCTGATATGTTTGCCTTGCAGAAGTAAATGAGCATCTGTGAGACGGCTGTCTGTCACCAAAGAAGCCTCCAGCCCAAGAAGCAAGTAGAGTGTGAAGTCAAGGCGAGGTCATGTCCTAAATTAGAGCATAAGAAAAAGCCTAGTCTCATGTCATTAACGAGTCACTGACTAAAGCATTGCAACCAGCAAGACTTGGCCACACAAACGGTAAGAAAAAAAAGGCTGATCTAGTCTTTTCTCCTGTGAGGAGAGAAACACAGTGCTCAAACAACTGCAAATAATTTTTCAGCCCAGACTCCACTCCCGTATAGGGAGCCCAGTGGAAGATGTGACTAAGTTCAGAGAGTTTCTGGGTGAAGTCATGGCCCTAAAACCGTCAGTAGTAAAACTGCCATTGACATTAATAGGATCTCACCATCTACATCTCCATCCCTGTAGTTCTGAAAATATCTGTGGCTGCTTGAACTCTAAAAGAATACCTAACAGAAGAGGAAATCTTCCCTTTTCCTATGTCACTGGGTAACCGCCAAGAGCTAAACATAAGCCTTAATAAGCAATGACTACAGGAAGACAGGAGGAGAGCAGATAAATATTTAAACGACATAAACATGATGGAGAGAGAAGAATTATTTATCAAAATAAAAGGGAAGAAAGGAATATAAACAGGAGGAGCCTATAAATGTAGGCTGTCTCAGGCAAACCCTAACAGGACAAACCCCTAGGAGCAGAGAGAAGAGCTGCGATTGCAGCCTTAACTCTTCACACATTTTTAAAAACAGAACTGGACATAAAAATCTAAATAACGATTTAGTAAGAAACCAGCCAGCCCTGGCAACAGCAGAAAGAGACTGCATCTTTCACTGTGTGCTACTTTGCTGCAAGGACTCCATCTGAATAAAGGTCTCTTTTTAAAAAATATTCTAGACTTAACTAATATATACAAGTGTCTGGGTGACTGACTGAAACAGAGCAGTCATTTGCATCAGGATTAATGCCTGTAAAATTATGTTAGAATATTCCAGCAAAGTAAAAGAAAAATCAGGAACTAAAAATTCATATTGGGAATGGACCTGAAAACCCTGTAAAGAGTGACAGCGAGCAGTTTAGCTTTCACACAGTGCTTTTAATTCCTAGATCTCAAATAGCCATACCAAGATCCACGCATCACTATTGCTGTTACCCTACTACAAATGACAGCTGCAGATCGGAGGGGCAATACAGCTCCTCCAAGGCCACCCAGCACTGTGGCCACCAGCCACTGTGGCAGCACTTCCAGTAACTGCTCAGGAAATCACACTCCTCACACACACAGTGCAAACTTTCAGGCTTTGTTTTAGAAGTTGCTTGCTTTGTTCTGCTTGTGAGAAAGCGCTCTCAAAACCACTCACGCAACAAACTATAGCAAACAAGTGCAACATGACAGTGTGGCAGCATTTCTGCATATTTTCAAGAAGATATGTATAAGGAGTCTTCCAACATTGGGAATCTCATGCAGTGAGGTCAGGTCTCACCTATAGTCTCACCTATAGCCACCCTTCAAGCCTCTTCCATGCCCCCGAGCAGCAGGGCTGAAACTTGCTCCTGCCATCTTCCCTTTCCTCCAAGGGAAACCACCGAGCACCTGCTCTGCCAGCACTTGAGCCCAGCAGTCCTTTTCCCTTGCAGCCCCCTCCTGGGGTCCCAAGCAGGAAGCAGCTGGAGGAGGGCGATGCTCTGGAGAAGCTGGCAGCCAGCTACCATCAGCTTCCTGAAGTTGTAGAAAAGACTAGACCCTGTCTCACCCCCAACAAAAAGCTCAGTCTTCTCCTTGTAATGACACCTGGAGAGAGTCAACATAGGTCCAAGAAAATGATGAACGCACTGGAGCACCTCTCCTGTGAGGAGAGGCTGAGAGCTGGGACTGTTCAGACAGGGGAAGAGGAGGCTCAGGGGGGATCTCATCAGTGTGTCTAAATACTTGACGGGAGGGTGCAAAGAGGATGGAGCCAGGCTCTTTTCAGTGGTGCCCAGTACGAGGACAAGAGAAAATGGGCACAAACTGAAACAAGAGATTCCGGCTAAACATCAGGAAGCACTTCTGTACTGTGTGGGTTGCCCAGAGCGCTTGTGTATCTCCCTCCTTGGAGATCTTCAAAAAGCCACCTGGACAAGGTCTTGAGCAGCCTGCTCTAGGTGTCCCTGCTTGAGCAGGGAGGGTTGGACCAGATGACCTCCAGAGGTCCCTTCCAACCTCAACTATTCTGTGCCTCCCTGATACCAAGGTCAAAGTGTGCTGCTTAAGAAACTGTCCTCTGTGTAAAAGTCTGTCCCAGGGGACTTGTTGGAGCTGCTGAGTAAAACCACTGGCTATTTCCCTCAACAAAGCAAGACAGAGGGGGGTACAAGCTTGGCTACCCATCCTTTTCCATTTATGGGGTACCCAAATGTGGCGAACACCATGTAAAGACCAAAATACAAAGTAGTCTTTCTAAACTTCCACTTGAAAATATTTCTTTCTTTTGATAAGATGCAAGGGCCAAGCTAGTACCTGCATTTATTTACATCCTACCTAGATGATATTAATATTTTACATTGTATAGTTTATTTTATCCATAGTGAGACTAAAACAGAATCGACAAAAGCTATATGGCAGTACAATCCCACAAACCTGAAACTCCCTCTGAGCATGAAGGCAGCTCTGAGTTAACAGTGTTGATGCTGACAATTGCCCACTAAATGGGAATTATGTCACAGAACAAACAAAGTCTGAAAGATGACCAGGACACAGTGCAATTATCAGAGCAATCCAGACTTTGCCTAAATTTACAAAAACAATCTACCACTGCTGAGAAAATATCAGTTAAATTACTGTGCCATGGAAACCTTTCAAGTGTGTCAATTACAGCTGCATGCAGATAGAAAATGCTATAGACAAAATAGAAAGGAGAGGCTGTCGTTGACACTGATTGCTGGTCTCTCTTTGAACATCATCAAACCCTCCAACTTGGAGCAAACACCACAGCCATGAGGAAACCATAACTGACATGTGTAATCCACATGAAGAGTATAAAACCACAAACAATAATTTTGCTTCCGTTGAAACAAATCCCAGATGGTAGTCTCCTATATGATGCCACCTCACTTTTATAGGGAATCAGCTGAGTGCTAGCACACCTCCAGCAGTAGGTGTGAACAGCACGCCTGGTCAGCTGCTTGGTGAAGATTTACAAGTGATCAAACTGCAATGCTGCAAGGTGAACTGTCGCCAGTGTAACTAATCCCCCACCTTCTGTGGCCTTTCTGATTTGAAAGGCCATCAAATGGCAGTGTTGACCCCTCTGTTAATCTGTCCTCATGCTCGAAAGGAAGCAACATTTTCTGTTGTATTATGGGAGCCAGTAAAAGCGATGGGATGCAGCTCCCAGGGGACGGTTATGAATTTGGTTTCTATCCAGCTATAAATGTACTGCAGTTGCAGGCAGCTGAAATTGGTTAAATGGCAATTATGTTGGATGCTCCAACTGGTACAACTTATTCAGTGAACAGAACAAACAACAAATGCTTTTCATATAGATAATGGATTTGTACCACAGCCAAAGACTTTCAGAGTCCATCAGTGATGTTAAAAATCCCAGGGATATTTAGCTATTGTATTTCCAATTTAGTTTTCCACTATGCCTACAATTTTATGTAGAAGTACAGTTGATTCATAGCCCTGATCATTTCAGATAGTCAATGCATTATACAGAAAAGACATTGCCTGACAATTTCTTGTTTTGGATTCTTTAGCCATTAACTACCATAATGCAGTAGATTGCACTTAAGTGGGGAGGAGTGTTAATAACATCATCACTAGTATCTGATTATTACTTTTCATAGGAACATCAAGCACCGTGAAGAGGAGGCTGGCACAATTAGGTTCATGTTACAGATATGGAGACTGGGAAGAGAAGCAGCAGTAATAGCAGCTGGTTGATGTTTGTGTAGCAGGCTGGTGGCAGGGACATGAGCAGAAACAATGTCTAGCAGCTCCTGAGCTGAGGTACCGGCTCCTACACCAAACACAGTCTGCCATGAAAGAACAGACTACATGACATAAATTCAAAGGAGATGAAGACTGAAAGTATCTGAGCCTGTACTTGCCAAAATATCAAATTTTCTATGGCTTCCCATAACTCATACAGCCTGAAGGTATCAACAGCAAGCTCTTGGAGACAGGGCGGGACTAACAGTGGCTCCCAGTGGCTCAGCTGCTCAGCTGACTCGATGGGTCGCCAACAATGGCTGCTCTTTTTCAGCACTGGGTTTCTTAAAAATAGAAGCATTACAACCAAACAGAAAGCCTAAGGCCTCCCTAAAGGCAGTGCAAGATAAGCAATAAATAAATAAATAAATAAATAAAACCAACAAGCCCCAAGACCAAGCCAAAATAAATTCAATAAAGCAGACTTGAAGATGCCTGTTTGGCCAGCCAGAAATGCTAAAGGAAAAGGGCAGCAGGCAAGGTAAAACAGTAGCCAGTGTTACTTTTAACACTGTTAAACACAGACTGGCCTGGGTATGTCCTGCCTACTGATGTTATGCTTAATTCTGAAGTTAAATGCATGAGAGAAGGGGAATGGAGGTTGACAGCTGTGGACAACCGTAAGAAACTGAAAACACCACCCAGAAATGCTGTTGTCTCAAGCAGCAATGCAAAGAGCAGCCATACTACAAATGCTTTTGTTCAAGGACTGGCTTTTCCTAGGAACTTGCTCTGAATGTGACTCCCCAAATGAACAAACATCCAACGTCTAAACAATACGACCACTCTGCCATCATTGCAGTAAGACATTTTTATCTGTTCCATTTAAAAAAAAATGAATTTTTGATGATAACTGGTGGGAGGAGGGGGCTGCTACTACTTCTGTACTAGCAAAGTATCCACAGAGGACCTGAGACCTCAAGCATATGGGCAGAGCAGATCGCGGTTTCTTTAACAATCACCTCTGACTTACCTGGTGCTAGCAAGGGTAAGTCAGGGTATAACTAAATCTTCTAACCCAGACATCTAGAAAAAATGAACCCTGAGGAAGGAAAGGAAGGCAAAAGAGTATTAGTCTACAGAAGGTGAAGGCTGAAGATGATAAGAGTTTTCAAGATGTGAAAGAAAACTGTGGAGAGGAAACTCTTCTCAGCAGAGAGGATGTGAACTAATGGCTTCAGTTGTGGCAAGGCAGATATGGGACAGATGTTAGGAAGCATTTTATAATAGTAGGGATAGAGACAGTCTAAGAAGAAGTTAGGTGAACATCTATCAGGAATGACAAAAGCATAGCTCACAGAATCATAGAATCAAAGAATATCCTGAGCTGGAAGGGACCCCCAAGGATCATGAAGTCCAACTCCTGGCTCCACACAGGACCACCCAAAAATCAAACCACATTTCTGAGAGCGTTGTCCAAACTCTTCTTGAACTCCAGCAGGCTCGGTGCTGTGACCACTGCCCTGGGGAGCCTGTTCCAGTGCCCGACCACCCTCTCAAGCTGAGCCACCCTAGGTCAGAGAGGTGGACTCACGGCTTCTTGCGGTGCCTTCCAGCCTATGCTTTAGGAGCTTGGAAAGCAGGGGATGCTCTCAAAGAGTCCCATGCCAGTGTGTTTACCTAGCACAGACCAGGGCAGGGACACAGGTTAGGATCTCACAGCAAAGCCACCGAGCCCCTGCAGTTGTACTGGGGATCAGCCAGTGATTGCTCTCACGCACGCGGCCCAAGCAGAGCCTCGCACACAGGCAGCAGCACCCATCTCACTCCAGACTCCTTCATTCAGCTGGAGCTTCACGTCACTCTTCGCAGACCTGCTCCAATTAAAGCATGTTGTGCTTTTTTCTCTCCTTTCTGTGCTTCCCAGCTATTGCAGGTGAGAGGTGTGAGGGCTGAGAAAGGCCATTGCACCTCCCAGTACTTTCCTAGTAGAAGTGGGTTTTCTACAGATAAAGTGGAATTGCATCACATTTGTTAAACAGGATAAACATTTCACTCATGGCCTCAGAGCAACTGTCCATGCAGTCTCCCAGTTCCTGAAACCACAAAAAAAAGCAACTAACAGCAACCCACTACTTGATAGTAGAAAATATTAAATGTGGTCTTTTCTGTACAGTGACAACTGATTCGGGATTAATTGCAAATAGCTGCCATTAGAGATACAGTGCAATGAATATGACAAAAAGAATGATCCAAGGGAAAGCAAGCAGTAATGAAATCCTTGTGATCAACCGTACTATGGGGACTTTGACGAATGAGTTTGGGTCTGAAAGCTATTTACTAATGGCACCTATGGGAGCTGCAGTTTAAAGTGTCTCCAATGCTACTTATTCACTGTGTCAAGCACATCAGGACCAATTGAAACTTTAAAGAGTTACATGGCAAACTGACTGCAAATTACAAGGCTATTTTGAAAACTGCTTTTACTATCAAAAATGAAATAAGTATGATGGACTACTCATTCCTGAGAAAAGGGCCACCATTCCTTTCCTGGCTGAAGTAGCCAGGGGATACATTCAAATGCAACCTGCAAGAGCTGCCGCTTTTTTAGAAACTTTGAAATAGTCATTTCCTCCATATTTCATTGACAGAAGAGTGTGACTCAACAAATGTTTAAAACAAACTTGTAGAATTTGATCACAGGTGAAGAATATATCCTTTCTGCCAAAGAAATCAGCAGACTTTTCAGTGCTCTCTTTGACTTCAGACTTGAATCTCCTTTGTACACTCCAGGGAATCATCATATGAATACCTGAATATGCAACATTTTCAGCTGCTGCTAAGGGGGCCTATGGAGCTGCTCAAAGATTAGAAGCCAAGGGCATGGGCATGTTAACTTAGCAAAAAGATGGAATAATTTAAGAAAGTGTGCTATACCTAGTGAAAAACACAAACACGGGTGCACTCAATGTCTTCATAGCAAAGTCTGAAACTGGTTTAAACCCATGTCTACATTAGCATGCAGTGTGGTGTAACCGCAGCAATCTGTGGAAAGTGACAGTGGGTGCTGGGACCTGATGTCCCCCACACTACACATCTTCTTGGGGGTTGACATCACACCTTGGTACCATGGACTGAATGCACACAAGAGCCTGGGGTGCACTGGGCGTGCTCCTGGTTTTATTTCACTGGGAGGAAACCCGGCTTGTGTGCTCCCAAACTGCTGTGCCTGGCAAACCAAGGCACAGTGGGTGGGGAGGACTGGGAGGACTGCTTCAAAAGCGTGGTATGAGCAACAGCACCAATGCTCCTGGATGCTAGGACTCCCATCAGAGTTTCTGCTGCATTGAACTTCTCATGGAGAAGGATGGGGTTTTCTTGTGAGTCCTGTGCTGCTGCCAGAGCTTTGGGGAGGGTTACTGGGCTATTTTGGGCAGCAAGATATTAAGCTGCTGAAGCTGCATTCCAAATGAGCATACAACTATGCAGTGAACTACATTTTCATATTATTGTAATAGCACAGTTGTACTGGAACAAATCTGGGGACAGGAAAGGACCAGGCAATATTGCTGCATTTACCTATAGTGTGCATGACAAGTGCAGAAGTGTGTGCTCCTATGTGAATGACAGGGGAAATGATAGGGAGACTAATTATAATTTTTACCAGTATTTAAGCAAAAACTTACTAATTCTGTCCTCCTTAGGACAATGGAAAGAACTTTCTATCTAGCAATCTGAGCAGCGCTTTTAACATGGGAACCCTATACAGAACTCAAGAGCCAAAATTTTCATGAAGAAAAAGCTGAATTTCCTTTGGCACTTAGAAAAAGCCCCATGAGTATTAATGTGTTTCTGTTTAAAAACAAATTAAAAAAAAAAAAAAGCAACCAACCAACCAAAAGGAAAAAACAAACAAGCAAACAAACAAAACAAGCAAACAAACAAAAACCAACCAACCACCAACAACAACACAAACAGCTCAAATAGTCCTTTGCTGGAAAGCAGAAAATATTTTAAATATCCAGAGTTGATTTTCTGAACATCTTAATGGTGGAATTTTTGTCTAATAACAGGATCTTCATCATGTCCTTAGCACTGTGATGAGGCTATAATTTCATCAGGACTTTATATAATGAGAATTCCCATATGGCTTGAATAGAAACAGATAATAAAATCTTTAAGTGATGCATGCTCAGTTTATTTTCATAGGCAAAAGTATTACCTTCTCATCCAAACACTGTACAGAGTCACTGGAGAATATTGAGTATTAAACCAAGAAGCTACAATCTCGATGAATGCAAGTCAATGCTCTTTAGAAAACCCTATGAAAATAAACTTCCAGCAATGTCTGATATATTCAGACCGGGATGCTCTATAATATTTGCTGACACAGTAAGCTAGGTTCTTAACCACACTTCTTTTTCTGTATAATATATGAACACATTATTCTCCACAGCCTATTAGAAACAAACTAAGAATGCTCTCTCAAATGTACTGTACCCTTTCCTCCTTCAAAAGGCAAGACCTAGATAAGGTGAATCTTTAGGGGAAGAAGAAGAGGTTATCTGATGCAAGAAGACTGGCAAAAGCACAGTAAAATCAAAACCTGATGGTGACCTCTAATCACTGAAAGTTGAAGACCCTCCAGGTTTTCGAAACTCCCATGGAAGGAAGGAGAGCTCTGCTTCTCTGGGTGACAGCTACTAATTCAGGAGCTTGCTCCTGAATTGTGGTAGGCACAAAGCTGGAGACCTTCTCCTTGACTTCTGGCCCACAGAGCTTGCATGCAAATGGACAAGGTCCAGATGGTGACCCAAGAGCATTGCTGTGTGGCTGAGCACATATCAGCTAGGCTGATCTTTACATTTTAGGGCCACTTGTGAAATATACAGAGGAATCAACTCTTACTGTGTTTGTGCACACACAAGTTGCTATTTCCTCTGCAGATTTTCCCCCTTCCATTGGAAAATTTACTGTATTCCTAAACTTCAGCTTTATACAGAAGCCATAATGCTTCCTAATCATCTGTACAGCCTTGTGTTTTCCTTGCCACTGCTCACGATCTGTGGTACCCAAGGCAGCCCTGTGCTGGAATTGGGGTGCTCTCGGACTTTCTGCACTAACTGTGCACAACACCCCTGGATGAAAGCTTGACTTGAATGAAGCTGGCTTGGGGTGCAGTGGGTTGGCAAGCCCAGGTCTGTGCAGAAGACCATGCAAGCAGGCACTAGACTGCGAGTAGACTGTTTTAAAAAAGCAGGGTCTTCAAAAAAATCCAGATCAGAAGGCCCCAAATCAGAAAATGTTCTTCCTTATTTCCTAATTGGTGATGATGTAGTCTATGTTATGACCAGGATTGTTTAGGCAGAAACTTTTCTTTGTGGGGAAACAGTCAAAATGCAGAATATTTTGGGGGGATGGTGAGTCTCAGCCGGATCTTTAAGAGCACTTCCAGGCCCAGCAATGTGTTTTTTTGAGCTCAGAGCCCTGACATTTGACAAGTTACAATTTTCAGAGTAAAGAAGCCATATGTACGCAGCAGCACACACTGTGGTGGTTCCTGACGATGCCAAGCACGTAGCCTTTCCTCAGACAGCAGGGCAAGGGGACCTCTGCTGCAGGGTCTGGACTTCTAGGAAACTGGATATGTGGTCAGGACTTCCCCAGTGAAGTGTTTAGAAGAGGATAATAAGAGGTCAAGGAAGATATTAAAAAGATTGAAGAACACTTTAAGATGATAAACCAAAATCTAAAGGTTGGAGCAGGGCCTCTAACCAACAGGGCCAAATAGAATAGGATGACACCTAGAAAACCTGAGCATTGAAAATCTAAGTTTATTTGAGGTGAAGGCTCTTTGTAAGTCCTGCCTCTTGAGGCTAAGTTTTCTTTAGATTTTTGTTTTGTTACATTCTTGTTCCTTTCAAACCAGAGGGAAACCACTGGTGTTCAATGTCTTAGATCTAAACACCACAAGCACTGGAGGGAAACTCAGTGGCATAAAGGGGAAAATTGAAGAAGCCACTTCAGTTGATGCCCAAGCAGGGAAGCCACTACTACAGTTTTACCAGTGGTTTGGACGGAAATCACAGTCCAGCTGGTGACACCTCAGTTAGTTGTTAAATTTAGTGTATAATTATTATCAATGATCTAACATCCCTGAAAACACAGGGAAAGCTCTCTGTGAGTCAGCAGAGCTGCTCGCAGAGCTTACTGCATCTATAAACATCACACGCAGTCAGCACAACTATAAACCCATAAGCCTATTGGCTTAGTCTGAGGGGGATCATAAACTGCAAAGCACTCCAGAGCTTTTGACAAAACAGATTATCATTTCTAAAGCTCGTAAGCAGAAACAGGTAGAATCCCTCAGTTCTCATGTCAAATAGCTTCCAGTGCTGAGATTTACACAGCCCATTACCAACAAGATGGGCAGATACAAAGTACTTCCTCATGACCCATCATGTAACTTTTGCTAGATCATACCTCATCACTGTAATATTTAAAAAGTTCAGAAGCATTATATCAGTGAATTATCATTTCATGCCACTTTCTGTAAGATTACATATCTCCTGGAGGGATAGGTCTTGAATTTTCAAACTCCGGAGGCAGTACTTCCATTCCAGCCCAGCAATCTGGGGGGGATTTACGAACATTTCACACATGTTTAATGAGGCTTACATTGTAAGTGATGTAAACAGCTCTTGTTCATGGAATCCTGAAGCACCTCCAGTAAAGCTGATGGAGCCTGAGACACCTTGAGAGAAATACTGAGTGAATCAAAATAATAAGCCTTCCCTTTCCCTCTGTCCCAGTTTTGCCGGTGAATACAAGGCACACGTACACAGAATAATCAGTCCCTGTTTTCTTCCAGTTTCCTCAGTTTCCCAGTGCATTCAGGACAGGCAGTCAAGACTCACTTGACTCAAGATCAACTTTATTAACCTTGTAATTTTTTTTTAATCTAAAAAACTCATTTTCAAGAAAGAAAAAGAGTGTAATGAAGACATGAAAACAACACTTTAAGATGGCATTTAACAATATCATCTAATGACATTCTACCAGACAAGAATCTCACCTTGGTAGGTATCTAAGTGCTTAAATATTTTTGAGCACCTGGACCTCCCAATAAGGGTTTATATTTACAAAGGTTGGTATTAGAGTATTGTATTTTAATAAAAAGCGTTTTGAACTCAGAAAAGTTAGAGTTATACATACATTCAGCCTTTTAATCCAAGGTATTCCCCATCTGTCACCTAACAGACATAGTATTCTCAGACTTTTTGGACAACGTTTTCCTAAAATTAATATTTAGAATGAAACTCTTATCTAGCTTCTCCAGGGAGTTTTCAGCTTTAAGAAACAAATATCCACAAGTTCCTGCAAAAGGAAATGATACGTGACGGAGAGAAACTTGTGTGTGGTGTTCTCATTTACAACCAACAGAAGCAGTGGCTTTCTCACTTTCAAGCATCCAATGCTCCTATCGGTGTTTATTCAGATATAATTTACATTTAATATGAACTTTCATAGGGTAAAGATTAATTTCATTTTCACAAATGTTTGTGTCTACAGCATGTGCCTCTGCAAACTTTTACAATCTACACTGGAATACTTTGGATTTTAATTCTCCCTTCACAGCTGGAGTCACTCTGCTGTTTGGCAGATCTTTTTCAAGCTTGAATCTACAAATGCAATTGATCTACAAAGCCTCTTTTGTATCAAACAACTTATTTGGGCTGCAAATGCTTGGAGGGTGCTACTGCTGCTTGCTGTACCCTTCTTATACTAACCTTTGCTGCTGGTGAATTTTCATGGGGGTCATGCTACCTAGCAAAGGACAACTACTTTGGGAAGAGGCAGGAGGCAGCAGACCCACTGGAGGAAGCACCGTTTTGTACTTCTGCTGCTTCTTACACATTCTCAGCTGGTCACTGCCAGAGCCAGGCTCCTGGGCTGGGAAACACTTTGGCAGGACCCACCATGGCTGTTCTTCAGAGCCAAGTACAAAGCTAATTTTAACCCTTCACTTCTTTAGATTCCTATGTTTTAATTTGTCATACTACTCCAGAAATTTTTTTTCCTTTCTTCTCATTTCTCCATTTTATGTTTCACAGGTTTGCTTTGCTACCGAAAAGAACTGCTACAATATCTGGGGCTGTGTGGCTATGTCAATGGCACTGGCTCCCAGAGCTTTAACTTTCTCACTCCATACTGTACTGTGTAGTACAGGTTAGGAAGCAAAATCATTCAGAAATTGGTCTCGTAGCATGTCTTTTGTCAGTAAATACTGAACACACTGCTAATAAGTACTTATGGCTTTGCCCCCTTTACTTGACATAGTAATAAATAGTTCACATTGGAGTGACTTCCAGCCTTTTTGAGTGTAGGTAGGCAGCAACGATTCAGCACTCTCATTTAAAAGATGAAATTAAGCTGTCAGAAATATTATCTCTGTGCCAGAAGTTAAAAGGAAGCTCGCTGACAGCAATCCTTGTTTTTGCTCTTCTCACTTGCCTTGTGCCAGCGGGATTTTGCCTTCCTTTTTCCACTTCAAGTTAAATAGCTGCTGAGTTTTACTTATTTGTAGAAACTAGTGTAGACAAACTAGTACCTACCAATGTGCTAGTTATCTTGAGATTATTGAGAAACTCAGAGTTACCAGTCAGAGGGGTAAGTAGTTTGAATGGGAGAGAAACACAATCCAGAAAAGACCACAAAGCTGCCTCAGCTTTTGGATCGTATCACCACACTTGAGGAAATAATAAATATTATGCTGTAAAAGGCCAAGGGAGGAGAGAGACAGCAGCTCTCTGCTATAATGAACTGAGGAACTGTAAACACAGAAGGCATCTGGAGGTGCTTATTATTCTTGATGTAACAGAGCTGAAACCACTTTGAGTAGCTTAAAATCACCACCTAAATTTTGAGATTTCCTAAAAATCTGCCATAATACAGACTATTTTTTTTCCAGTGGAATCTAAAATTACAGATGTAGCATATATTAAGTGTTTGAGGATGCAGAAGAAATCCTCTCCCTACCCAAAACTGTTTTTGCTCAACACACCTCAGTTATGCAGAAAACAGAGAGACTACCCAATTTTCACCTTAGGGGAAAAGTTGTGGGTTCTCAAAAGAAACAGAAACAAGTCTGTGATATGCGTTCACATCAGAGGGGTCACACAGTCCTTCCTCAGATGCTGTGCTCTGCAGGATACAGCTTTCACTGGCAGGGAAAGCTCTGACAGTTGAGTTCAGCTCAGTTAGGGCACTTTGTGCTTCTGCTGTTGGTTGAGACATCAGAGATTCACTCTGTTACACATACTGTACACACAGGCCTAACCTTTTACTTTTTATGTATTAAGTCCAGCACTATTTAAGTGGCTATTTACACCACGCTGTTCTGCCAGAACAAACTTTCCCATCTACATTCTAAACAAAAAGATTAGCACACCAGTATCACTTCAAATTAACATTTCTTTGAAAAGGCTTTGTTAGGGGAAAGGACCTTGCAAATTCCTGCTTTGTCACTTCCTTATCTTGACTAGTATTCAGAAGAGGTGCTGTATCTGCCTGTCACCACCTGCTGAAACTCTACCTTGCAATTAGCAGTAGCTTCATTCTTTTCCTCCCCAAACTGAGGCATGCTAAATCAAGTTGGATTCTTAAATTGTCAGAACTATCTCAAAACTAGCTGTCCTCAGATTAGGAGAGACACTTAGGCACTATTCTGCATTGTGCAAACCCTCATTGTCTCAGAGTAAGTGAAAGAGTTACTCTGGGCAAAATGAACTCTGTCAACTTCATCTGTACAACATATCAGTCTTTCGAGGGTTAAAAACAGAGTACAATGCTACGTCAGGGGAACAGGAAGAAGAGTGGATCTTCCTAACTCTCTGGAGGAACAAGCAATAAGGACTTCAGTTGAGACCAAACTTACCATGTTTGCTATTCAGTGCTACGTACCTCTCCCTTTACTAGAAACTTCCCGTTGGTCTGAGGGAGGTTGTAGCAGCCAATGATCCCAGAAGAGGATGACCAGTCATTAGGCCCCAGCTAGAGGGCCATATGCTGACTGGTCATGAGTTAGGAAACAGCAAGATCTCAACAACTTCAGAATAACTCATCACACTTGAAAATACGTTCCCATGAATTTTGGGGCATGTAGTGAGAAGCACCAGCTGAAAGGCCTTCCTGCCCAGTAGGAGTCATGTTCTACTTCAACAACACCCTTATTTTAAAATATTTGCTTCAGGTTACTTCAGAAGCAGAGCTACTGCCACTCTGATACAATTTAATATATTCCCAATAGAAGCCCTGTAAGTAACACTAAGAAAGCAAACAAAGCGAGCAGCTAGAAAACACCAAAGCTCTGTTTTCATGTTCTCACACTGTACAGATAACATTTTTTGTGTACCTTTTTCTAGAACATTCGCTACAGTGAGGCAGAATTTTCAAGGGTGGCAGAAACATATTTTTGCACCGCTATATACCATAAGACAACAGCAATGCAAAAAAAATGACAAAAAAAAGTAGTCGATAAATTAGCACAGAAATGGATAGTGCCCCTACTGTCCCAATCCTTACCTTTCAGAGTTGCTTTCTTAAGTACCTTCATGGCATAAAGCTGACCTGCATCAGATCCTTTTATCTTCCTCACTAGAAATACCTGTAAGAAGCAGACATCTTGTGTAAATGAGGAATGAGCCTTTAGTTACAAGCCTTGTTGCATTTGATGGAGGAACAGATACTAAGATTCAGGAATTCCAATGAAAACTCTTAGCTGAAAGTACTTCATATATTTCACTAGCTCTGTAAAGCTTCAGTTTTAAGCCTTTACTCCCTCACAAAGAAAATATGTTCAACGTTATTAATAGCCCTTTCACATTCAGTTAAAGATGGGTGATAGTCATGAACAGTGTGTGCACATTTCTTCATATTCTGAATAGCTTTACATGAAAAAAAGTAATATCTCATTGTACTTAGGAATGTGCAATTTCTTAAAATTATTTTTATCAATTAAATTAAGGAGAAAAAACAAATTGGTGTAATTTATGTCATAAGTCATGAATGATGACTAACCTAAGATGCCACTGAAGCAAAACGTTCGTACAGCTGGAAGCCTGTTCAAGCATACTTAACAGAAGGTAGGACTACTTTCATTAACAAATAGGTTATTATAATAAAGACAGCTTTCCCTGTTATGGTTTCCTATGTTACCTCTTCTTTCAGTGTAAATTTGTAATTGGAATAAAATACCATTGTAGCTAAAATTCTGATTTTGTTGTTGTTGCTTTTGTTTTACTCCATGCAACTATTACTTCTTATCTGACCCTGAGCACATCTGACCACTGGAGGTATAGCAAATAAAGGAATCAGTAATTCAGTTCGGTTTTAACAGGGCGTTCAGTGTTTGAGAATAAAAGAAAGAAATCTTTTAGCTGATCGCCAGGACTCGCTGAGGTCAGAACCCCCCCGCAACAGTGGCTCGGCTATTTCAGCACCTTTGCTACTGGACAGAAGCCGGAAGTAAAGCCAAGTGCAAGAAGAACTACAAGCCCACGTACATAGCATGTACTTATAAATGCACGAATTAACAAAGGCTAGCTGAAATGAGCTTACTGAAGAACGTCTACTTGGATTACAAAAATCTGTGGCAATTGTTTTAATTCATCACTTGTTCAGGCGCTATGCAGCTTTGCAAACTGCCTCCACCCAAAACATAAAAAGCCAAAAAAAGAAAGCAGGAAGTCTGTTCTTAGCACATTATTTACAAGTTGAAAGACTCTTCCTCCTGAAAAAAAAATCTGTAAACAGATTACGATTTTCACAAACACCCTCTGAGAAAAGGTTCATGGGGAGAGATAACAACTTTTAACAGCCATTTAGAGAAGCTGGAAAAAAAAAGTAAATTCTCTCTGAACACCTTGACCAGGCCTCTTACATCTGTACAGCATCACAGCTACAACACTTCTACGATACTATCTGATACATTTTTGGTGAGGCTTTCATTCTCAAGATGTTTCCTGTGCATGTGAGATACATGCAGTTCTTCAGCTGAGCCGCCCTAACTAGCTGAGATCGGGCACATGTTGCTTGTTCCCATCTCCTGTTTCCTAGTTCGATGAACATACAAGTACCTCCGGTACTCACAACTGTAGAAACAAATTATGAAATCTGGATGCAACAGGAACACATAAGACTTTCGGAAGTGTTTTTCATTAACATTCATGATAAATTAAGCTCAGCTGCACGAGTATTAACAGGAAGTCAATTCATTTAGAAGTTCAGCTAGAGAGAGAAATGTTGGGATATTTTTCCATCCAGTTGAAGTAAAAGGTTTATTTTTTTAATTATTTGAAAGGGAGGAGAAAGTCATCAAGCAAGTTTGCCCAAAAACTAGATTTTAAGCTTTATTATTATTATTATTGTGTAAAAATAGTAATGGACACCCCCCCAAAAAAAAAAAAAAAAAACAAAGATAACAAATCTCCCTGAAGATAATGATTTTAAGATGTACTGCACATACAACAGCACAGCACGCTGCATCTGCAGAAATATTAAGCTGCAGTTCTAGAAATATCTTACCTGCCATGTAATCTTGCAAAGCTTGTAATACCCCTAGTGCTGTAATAAGCAAAATTATCAATTTATGTTACTAGTCACTAGTCAGCTGTTCTCTGTAGCATGGGATAGGGCATTTGGTCTGTATTCCCTCCAAAACAGATGAGTCAAGAACACTGTGTGCTGTTTCAGAGGACATTAAAATAATTATCAAACTAAAAAGGAAACGGAACAAATTAAAATGTATTGTATTGCAAAATGATGTTTGCCTCCCAGTTATTCTTAAAGGTATAGTCTTGATAGTTCTTGAAACTATCACATGGTCGCATTCTCCCTCTGAAACCAAAGGCATCTTCTTTAATCTCGCAGGAAATAATTTAGGCCCTAGGTGAACAACTTGAAAAACAACAGTTTTGCATCCTCAGAGACCTACAGATTTGATCAGCTGAAATACTGAGGTGATGAAAATTTAGGTGATTGGGGACTGCATAAGAAACCAGACTGACCAGACTTCCCTCCCCCATGTCTTTGCTGCTATGGTGAGTTCACTGACCTGTTTCACGTAAGATACTAAATGTGACTTGTAATCACACACAACTCCAGACAGGTATGATGTCCACACACTCACATTCTGATCCTACAATGAATTTGGTGGAACATGTCCCAGAAGTCATATCTCCTTTTGGGAAGTTGTGGCAGAGACTAGGCATTTCACTTCTACAATGCCTAAAGCTAGAATGCCAACTTGGACAGATAATAATGAAACGCATCAGTACAATCTAAGAAAGCCAGTAAACCATTTCTAAAATTTTCACTGCACAAATCTGAAAACTGGCCATTCTGCCTCTATTACTTTTGCAGAAGAGCTTTTCTTCTTTTGTTCTTCTCCTCCTTGTACTGAATCACAGAGGAAATCTAATTCTGAGTTGTCTTATTTCTCATGTTTCTTTAATATTCAAAACTCAAATATCATTATAGTGCTATCAAGCAATTCTCTAGATCAAAACCTGGTAGTGAATGCTAACTCTCCTGATTTCTCTCATCTCAGGGACCTTCTAACAGCCTTACTTATCAATACAATTCTGGAATACTCAGAAAGCTACTAAATACTCCCAAATAGCTTTTTTCATCACTAAAACTGAAGACCCCCATTCATTGTCATGGTGCTCAGCTTTGTGCTGGGTACCTCAGCAGATTTTAGGTATGAGACAGTTCTTCAAGTCAGCAGGAATGATCCACCACTGAAGACTGAGAAATATTAAAAAAAACAAAAACAAAAACAAAAAAAAAAACTTAAAATTGTAAGGACTTCCATGTCTAGTGTAAATTAGGTTCACCATTCCGCAGGTTTCAAAGTCTTATTAAGACTTCAAAGTCTTATTAAGCCATACAAAGAGTTTAACACTGAATCGAGTCCTCCCTCTTTCTCTCTGTCTTTCCTTCCTATTCTTATTTGCAAATGACACACCCTGCTGAAGAAGAATTGCTTTTGGGATTAAGCAAAGCCTTGGACTTAGCATAAAAATGTTGTTTCTCGATAACTTAGCTTGTGGTCATATATATATTACATATATATAATGCTTTACATATATAGTATACATACAGATACACTTGCATAAACACTCAGCAATGAATTCTATTAGGAAACACAGATTGGTGGTAGGCGTCAAAATCAAAGTGAAAATAAAAACATTGTTTGTCTGTTAGTTAACTAATGAAAGCTTGCAGCTGTGAAGTGCTTTGCATCTCAGACTTAGAAAGCAGTATTTCTCACAAAATCCCTGTGAGGTAACCAGCAGGATGTATGATGGGGACTTCAAAAGATGCTTGGGATCCCATCTGCCCTCAGTAGAAATTGGGAAGCAAACATCTTTAAGCCTTTGAATGTTCCTACAACTAATCGGCAGTGGTGTACTCACCTCCCTAGTGGTTAGGTCAGAAAGAGGGAGAGGCATCTAACCTTATTAACAGTGCTGCTCACTAACACTCACTTGTGCTCATTAGTCTAAGTCCAGAGCCATAAACATTACTTCCTAGACTGTATTATATATAGGAATCCAGCAAAAGACAGAAGTGTTATTAAAATGAAGACAGAAGAGGTTGGTTTTGCTTATCTGCTTTACAATACAATTTATATATGGACAGTGGTACCAGTGTGAATGAACTCAGAGAAAAGACATGACATTTTTCAGTGTTGCTCTAGGTGATTAGATGGCATTAAAAATTACCTTTCCATATGAACCTTGTCCTAATACTTTCAGCAGCTCAAACTGAGAAGGATCTGCTTTTTCAAAACCTTCCTTCACATGATGACTGATGTCTATTTCCTTCACAATACCTTCTTCCTGCAAAGGAAAGAACAAAAAAACAAAATCCCCAAATCAGAACCATTATCCTAAGGAAACAGATTGTTTATTAAAGTCTCATCTTCTCAGACACTACAATCATATATGAAATTTTGAAAATAGAAGCAAATGCTTGTCCAAATATTCCACGTGTCTGTAATGGGCAGGTGAGGGTAATGCGTTGGATATCAGGACATGCCAGGCTGCTCCTTCTGTTTATTAAACCTCAAGATTATGTCTAAATAAAGATATAGCAAACTGAAAAAGAAACACACTGTAGAGCTCAGTGCTTATCACAGACCTTGCTAACAGTGCCATGTACCCACATCAGTACTACAGAGGCTCCAGCACACTTCTCTCCACATAATTCCTCACTCTTGCTCAAAGCATCATTTAAATCCATCTTAAAAAGTGAAGCTCCCTTTTGTCTCAAGCAGCAATTCTTCTTATGAGTATGCAATAAAGAAAAGGCATTGCTAAAAGTGGCTCTTCTTATTTACCTTGAAGAATGGAGAATTACTACCAGTAACCTTCTAAATAGAAAACAAATTAAAGATTTAGATGTGAAAGTGGGGTGGAAGAAGGAAGAGTATCACAGACAAGAAACCAGCTGAACTAAGATTTTTATCTCACAATTTGTAACACAACGTATTTGTTTTAGTTGTTTGTTTTATGTTATTATGGCATGTTCCTCTAAAAAGAGAGTGACTGGGTCATATGAGACCCAGAAGGACTACGCAGAGTTTGCAGTAACCCAGAAAGTCACTGAGCTGAAAAGAAATCTGAAAGAAAGAACTTCTCTTTAAGGACACAGTGCAGAGGGAAGATACTACTTACATGCCTTCTTATTTCTGAAGTGTTCTGTACACATACATTTGATTTTTTTTCTGTTCAAAATACTTGTTCTAACTTCTGAACAAATGGAATTGGATTGCGACTACAATTTTTTGTTTGTTTCATTTCCCAGCTACAAGAGAATTGCTTATTTAGGAATAGGCTTGAGTATTTCTGCACCTACTGGAAATTATTGGAACCTTATATATGTTATTTTTAGACAGATTTTTTTTTTCCCAAGAAAATATCTTGATAAAAGCTGTAAATATATTTGTAAAGTTTTGCTCTCTTCTTAAACTAAATGTGGTAAAAATAGAAATAACGACCTAAAATGAAAATGCATTCCTAAATCATTCGGCCATGAAACACATACATGAAACACTTTCATGAAACACATCATTTGACCATGAAAAACATTCAGTTACCAAACAAAAATAAATGCGATTTACCTCTCCCCCAAGAAAATTGTTATCACTTTCTGCCAGCTGCAATAACTCATCTGATGCATGGCTAGTGTTACCCCAATTGCTCTGCATACTGCAGCTTCATCCCTTCTCTTCCCTTCCCTGCCTCTTTACACTCATGTGCTTTGGAACAGGGACTATATCCTCTTCTTGGTTTGGAAAGCTTCCTGTACTTTGTGCATGCTCCCAGAATCATGGAAAATAATCATCATCTGACAGCAACTATTTTTTCTGATCCTAACTTCTCTAGTTTAAGTGATTTGCATGAAAGGAAATGCTTGAAACCAATGACCAGTTTTCACAGGGAGATTTAAGGGTTTTCTAAGTATATAGCTGCCAAGATCCGCTTGTTTTTCTGGCTTTAATTACTGTGGGAGACAGAGTATCTTTCCGATTTTAAAAATATTCATTATTTCATCTTTTTCTATATGAGAGAAACAATAGTAAACTAAAACAAATTTGATAGTACTGTATTAGCTCTGTTTCTTAAGGAAACCAGGAATTACCTACATGGTGTAATCAAAGCCTTCACCAAGTTCTGAAGTGATGACCTTTCATACTGAGGGATGTGCATTTTTACATAAACTGCCTGCAGCCAAGAGACTTGAACACTGTTAAGAACATTATTTTGAGCTAAGCTTGCCCTGCCACACTACAGCTTTGCTATCTGGACTGCCTGGTTCACCAGCCATTGTACTCTCAAAGGCTAAAAATTATTCCCCGTATAGTCAGGCTCCTGCCCTGATTCATCACCCTTTACTCTGTACACCAGACCTCGTATGTTTGGGATTTTGCTCTCCATTGACCATAAACAGAATCTAGGAGGATTGGCTTGACAGGCCAACCTGTGTGTGTGTACAACCCCCTGAAAACTATCGTATGATGAAAAAACTGAATGATTTTTTTCTCAAGTCAGTGCAGCTTGAGTGCACTCAGTCACCATTTCCGGATTTTGCCCAGCTCTGCCCACAAGCACAGCACAGCAAGGACCATCCCTCAGAACCAGATGAAGTAGGAGGTGGATCCAAATTTCACAATATACTTGGGAGACAAAGCTCTGCAAAAAAAGAAACTAGCCCCAGTTTTATGTACACCATCTTCCTCAGATTTACATCTCCTCTGAGCTAACATTTCAATCTCAAAAACTGTGGATGAGATCTACTGCCTGAAGGGAACACCAAACCTCTGTTTAATTCTGCAAGGCTGCATTTCAGCCTGAACCATGGAGACGTTTCAGCTACATTTGCAGGTTTAAATGATGAGTGAGTTTCAATTTATCCATTCAGATTAGTCATCAAAGTCACAGGCCTACAACCATAAGCATATTTCCCATTGTGTTATTAAATTTAATATAACTTCTGTAGTTCAACACATTTAGTTACAGGAATACATTGGGAGTATTAAGGTGATGACAATTCAGCTTGCTTGAAGGTTGCTTAAAAATTCTAGCATCCCCAAAGAATAGCATAATTATTTCATAACTTGCAATAAGAACAATATTTTATATGCATATTTAATTAAACCTCAAAAAATGTTATTTAAAAAGAACAGGACCAAATACAACCTAACAGCGTTTTATCAGAGAAGCACTGATTTTAAAGATGGAAAAAGGCTGTTAGATTATGTGACCTCAAAGAAATAGAGAAAAGTTGGTTAGAAGGGACTTCTGGAGGTCATCTGGCCCAACACTCCTGCTCAGACTATCACTGACACTTGATCAGGCCAGCTGGTTTTTGTCCACCGTAGTTCTCAGTACCTCAAACAATGAGGTTTGAGCCACTTCCTATGAAAGGTTATTCTTCTTCGATTTGCCTGGCTCAGAAATGCCCACAGTCATGCCAAGCTGCCTGCTCCAGGGGTTCTTAGGAGGAAGCAGGATATTTTTCTAGGAAGGCAGGATTTCCTGTGGATTTCCTGTGGTCTCCTCACTAGGAAGGGGCAACAAAGCAACACTGAAGAAAAGCATGCCAGACTGCTCCTTTTTTCCCCAGTCATCACTACAGTGGAACTACTTCTGAGCTGCCCAGGGGACAGCTGGTATTTTAGGTGGTATGGCAAATCCACCTCCCACTGGAGCAAAAAGCAAAACTTTCAGTACTTGAGACTGAACACGGACACAGTTCCTTTAAGGAAATATACTCCAATGTCTTGTGTTTCTGGCTCTCTGACATTGGGATGAGGTATTTTAAGTTCGGGCAGTTACAAGACTCCCTCAGTGAAACAGCCAGGGCTGAAAAACATCTATTTTCCCACAATATCAGAAGACCTATTTGTGTAAGGTGCTGAATGCCTTTACCTCTACCCAGACACAGTGGAGGAGCTGGTGGTCCTTATCACACTCTTAACTATTTGCTCTAAGTGACCACCGACACCAGGCGCTCCTATCTTCATAGAAGCATCTGTGTGAGGATTGTCTTGCTAGACCTGCTCAGGAAATGTGACTTTCTGGAACTTTGTAGAGGGGAAGGAAGAAAGTGAATTGGAAATGCAAGATGAAGTGCTAGTCTTAGAAATGCTCCCAACTGAGCTTCCACATGGCATGCAATCATACTTCAGAGAGAATCACAGTGATCTAAATTAGTTCCAGTACTGGAAGGGAATATGTTCCCAAAGAGATGCTAAAAGGACTTTTGTTTCTTTGTGTGATTAGCATTCAGATAGGTAGGTGTGATCTTAACAAGTAGGACACAAGGTATAAAGGCACCTGAAGGTACCCTAATTAGTCTAACAATGCTTAGCTCATTCCTGAGCTTCTCAGTTGCTTTGTGTATATTTCCACAATATAAGTAGCTGCTAGAAAATTGCCACTGATATTTGTCTAGAGTTATTCAAATAGTTTAGCTAAGGGTTTTTTCCTCTTGTCTAGAAACCAATGCTGTGAGTAAAGCCCACTGAAGAATTCAAGGGTTATCAGTGCCAGGCCTTCCGTTTTCCTTGCACTTATTTTGATGTCCTTATCACTTATTTTGCTGCATGAATTCTGGAATGACTTCTGCTTGTTTGTTTTACCTTCCTAGAAAAAAAAAAGCAACAGTTTTATGGTTCCCTTTTAATGTTCTTACTTAGATTTCTCCCTATCATTCCCCTATCATTCATAAAATAGAATGTGGGATAATTTTTCTTGGGTACCAATGATCGGAATGAAAATCCAAACTATCAGAGCACAAGTGTTGTGGGCAGATCTCCCAGCTGTTTTTGTTCTGAGATGCATTTTTCCATTGGTTCAGCAAGTATAACTTATCTGCATTTGGAATTTGTGTTACAACAACCAAACAGAGGCAAGTATTCACACTGCAAATGAAGCCTGGACTTCTATGCACAATGAAGAAGCTATTTCAGTGCAGAGAATTTCACTCTGGAAAAAAAAAAAAAAAAGCCAATCTCCAAAATGGTTTTGATCAGTGAGTCAAAAATGAATGTTCCACAGTTTGGTCTTGCAACAGCTGTGCACAGCAGCCCAGGCTCTTGCTCCCTGCTGACTTGTCCCGACACTGCATTAGCAAGAATGCTGGACTTGATGAGGCTTAATCTTTTGTAAACTTCTGTAAATATTTATGTTTGCACAAAAAGCATCATCCTGTGACAAAAGTGAGATGGATGTTCTTCGTGGCTTCAAGAAACCACATAGTAGAGCAGCACAAATGATGAGGGAGGGCAATGAACTGCAATACATGATGGAAGAGGAATGAAGAGTGATCCTCTGTGCTAATACAAGACAGACCTAATCAGAGCTCGATATTATATAGTGCATTATTCACTTAAGCGTCCACCCCCAATTTGGTAGAAATTTTGGACAAACAAGTAACCCAGGATTTGAGTGGAAGTGCCTGTTTGATCTCCTTTCCTTTGGGACATAGGAGAACAGAGCCTCTACTCTTGCCCTGAGACTGTAGATGGCACAGACACATCTGCTTTGGTGGTTGCCAGAGGCAGCAGGGGTAGAGCAAGAGGCCAGCTGCTCCCTCTAGCACTAATCTCAGCTCACTTCTAAGATTTCCTCATGAGATCTCGGAGAAAGAGATGCACTAGTGCTCGGTGGCTGCCCGAGAGCAATCACAGAGAACTCTTCCAAGCGTCAGAATGCTTCCTGACTCACTGCCACGTGTCTGAGCAGGACCGGGAAGTGCAGGTGTACAGACCTGGCAATGGGATACAAAAACTCACACAGAAGTACAGGCCTTCCAGGAGAGTTGCTCTTTTCAGCTGTACAGCCTCTTATGTTGCCTGCTTCATGGCCTCTCAGCAACCCTCCCACAGGTTTTTGAAGGAGAGGAGCTAAGGTCATCCTCAAACCCAGAGACCACCTTAATTGTGCACAACCTATTTCAACATAAGCAAAACCTTGCCTCCCCAACACTTCCTGAGATGGTGTGAAAGAGCTGGAGATGGGGTCATTCCAGAAGCTACCTTTAGCAATGGACAATCTTACGCAACTGTGTCACATGGGATGGAAGATATGGTGCTAATGTAAGACAATTACTGTTTTTCAAAACCAGGAGGACAGGATTCTGATTTTTAACCCTTGCCTGGCCATCTCCCCACTTGCACAAAATCAAAACTTTCACAGTGGTATGGCTGTAAAAAAAAGGGCAATTTTCCAATAAAAATATGTGCAATTTGATATGCAGGCTCTCCAGTCTTCAGATCTGTTGCGTTTGCACACTTTAGGGTCTGAAGTCAATGAAGAAATGAATGAAAATGTGGCAAGCGGAAATAACGGTAATCCTAAAGAGAAGTTATTTCTGTTCCAGAGAACCATTATGAGCCTATAGCATATGCTCAAGATACAGACTTTATTTTGTTACCTGTCTTGCCATTTGGCAGGTTACCACCTAATATAAAACTAAATCACAACTATTTAATATCCAAGTATCACAGGCAACACAACATTCCAAAATAATACAGTTCATTAGGAAAGCACATTTAAAACTCTAATATGGGAATAGTTAGGACAGCATATGTCCGACAATGATGAGGCCAGGTTTTCACCTCTGTTTCACAGGTTCTAATCTGGTTCAAGCCATAGGAGAGTAATTTTTGACAAGACATAATAGGCTATTTATGATAGGCCTAGTACAGGAAATGAATTGCTGGCCTGTGTTCAGTTCTTTGAGGACAAGTATCCACATTAACAAAAAGTATAGGAGTATTTTCATTAGCCTCCTCCCAAGTCTGTCTCCAGCAGCTAGAGCAAAAATTTTAAAAAAGAAATCTTCCAGTTTAAAACGTTTGTAATCCAAGTTCTAGCTTCTGTTGTGGTCTGGGTAGATGTAAATTGAGCAACAATAATGTAAATGGGTCTGTTTGTTTTACCTTCTACTGCCAAATTAACAATTGCTTTAGCAACAATGAATTGGACTTATCAAGTCCTTAGAGGAGTATGTGGAACTCTCTGTGAATTCACTGGAAGTTGTGCCAAGTCTGTGTTTGGACTTCAAGCATAAGGTCACCTACCTTCTCAAAAGTCATCTAGAGTTAAATAATGCACAATAGTTCTTAGAGAGGTTGGGATTTCTTTCACAGACCTCTCACAAATTTGAATAGCTTTATCTTTGGAATTATCTATATATCCATATCTATGGAATTTCACCAAGCAGGTCAAAACCTAGTGGAAAGCCTTAGAGAAATTTCTGTGGAGTGCAACACTGTTAGTCCCTACTAAATTCAGTAGACATTTTTCCAAAGTGAACACCTATTACACTCCCTTTAGCATCTCCCCAACTCTAACTTTTTGTCCTACTTTTTTTTTCTTTCTTTCCTCTCCCTAATACATGTCTCTACATTTGAGGTTCATCTGAAAGAACACAAACTAAAAGTGAAGAAAGGCTTCCAGGAGAATCACAGAGATCAAAGACAGCAGCTACAATCTGCTGGATGAACTGGTGAAGGCCATGAGCTAGAGGTTTGAGTATTTGACCAATTTGGTTTCAATCTTTTGTGCTACCAGAGACTTCCTATGTATCTTTGGTTAATCACTTAGGGTTGGACTTCGCTAAATAAATGCAAGTATTTATGGTACAGGAAACGATATTTTGAACTAATTGTCTAGCCTTACATTACAGTTAATGGAAAGAAACATGCATTTCATGATAAACAGAGATGGTGCACATTTCTCTCTGATGATTGCAAAGAAACCCTAGGATAACTCGCTGAGATGGGGGCTTCTGAAGTTGGGTGAGATGAACAGACATTTACTGTAAAATTTTGAAAAACACTTAAGTAGAGTAGTATTGCAGCCAGATTTTTAATAGCTTTACAAGAGAGAGATTTGCAGACACATGTCCTGAAAGTTTCAATAAAACTTCTACTGAAATCAAATATTTTTCAAAAGTAATTAGATACTTGAAATTTCTAGGTACTTAAAAAATACTCTAAGGTGCTGGGAATAATCCACGCATCAGGATTTTGCAGCTCTGGTAAATTAGACGTTATATCCACTTTCTCCCCAACCTGAAAAATAGAAACACTTGGTTTTTATTACCTCTTGGGAATACTGTGAGAATTAACACAGAAAAAAATGTGAAATTATCCCGTACTATGAAATATACATCTGAAATATATCCAACAATATGTGATATTGGGTGGCCTATAACCGGATTCTCCTTTAGCTCAGATTGATAGATTTTAGGCTTGAAGACTGGTGCTGTTTATCTCTGACTTTACAGACTACGTTCCTGATTAGGACACATATGTACATCACAATGACTGTGAAGATGCACAAGGAGAACCATCTTCATATTTAAAGTGCAAATATACACGAAGTAGAGGGAGACGCCAATTCTCAGTCCAACTTCCAACTCTCAACTCAAATCATTAGCCAGCGTAACACTAATTTTTATGTTGATTTTGATGCAACCTGCAAAGGTTTATGTGGAGTGGTGAGTAGAAGGAGCTCATAAAAAAAATAACTATTGGAGCAAGGGGTTAAAAAAAGCAGAACAAAAGCAGAACCATCTGGTCACAAAAAAACACAATCAGTTGGCCAGCTTTACTCATATAGCAGCACTCTACAAATACCCAAATACATTTGTGAACTTTAACAGAAACAGTCTCAAAATGAGTCACACCATTAAAGGACAAAGAACTCAGCTATATTGCTCTGAGCTACAATAAATAAGAGAAATAACATTTTCATCAACACCCTACTTGGCATGGTTTACATCCGTGCCTTTAGTCTTACATCTCAGAAGAGCTATAAGGTCCACTACTGATTGTTTCTGCTGGTGAACAGGCAAAAGAAGAGAACTTACTGCTCATTCGCCAAGGACCAAACAGTAATTAAGATTGGATCCAGTGCTTAGAAGAAACTGTTGTTACTCCTAGAAGGATAAGAATTCTTATTTCCTTAGGCTGATGCTTTGTAACACTACATAGAGTTATGAAGACTACATGCAATAACAAGGGACAGACAGCATGCATCATGGCATTTTTAAAAAACACTCACTTTATACAGAAGAAGTTGGAATACCAAAAGGCTTTCACTTTTTTTACCCTCCACTACTGCTCAGGTTCTGCTGCCAGGTCAGTAACATGCTCTGCGTGCTCCGGTCTGAACCACTTGCAAACTCTTTGTGAGTGGCTTGGGTGGCTCCTGCTGGAGATGTTCCAGGAGTGCCACCGCCTTCCACCACTACAGCCTGCTCTCCAGAGCTGCCTTGCAGCTGCTGCAGCACACCAACCAACGCAGGGAAGCCCTAATGGCTGTCTTAATGTGATGGCAATCCACAGTTTGTGCACTTGTGTTACAGGTGTGGATAGTCCCCATATGCCTCTGTGTCCCAGCGTTCCTTCTCTAAGCTGCAGGTAAGGCCATCTTCCTTCTTCATGGGGTTACTGGAGTACAAGGGCACGGGAAAGATTATGAAATGCTCAAATACTGTGATACTAGGCTCAGAGAAGCAGGAAGGCAAACAAAAAGGTCTATTTGTTCTGGACTGTTCAAGAAATGTAACTAGTTACTAAATGGCTCTAGTTCACTTACTGCTGTACCCAGCTTCTTCACAGACTAGAAAAAAAAACTGCTTGATGTTGTACTAGTGCATTCAGTGTGAAATAAAAACTCCAGCTGCACTAGGAAGATAAACTGCTTAAGCAAAATATATTTGCAACCATTTCCTTGCTTGTTTCTCAAGTGATCCCAATAAAACACTGCTCACATTAGCAGTGTAAATGGCACTGCTGCACAGTAAGTAAAAAATATGGTAAAAAAGCCCTGGTATGATTGTATGGTGATTTTAAAGAACGGAACAATGTCTAATATGTGTATTCAAGGCAATATATCAGATTTCATTTTAAACTGTGAGGCAGAGTGGACAAAAGTCTGTACAAAGAGCTAATCACATTACTAGTGTTGGATTAATCATTTTAGGCAAAATACCAGTCTGCTGTTTAAAAATCATTTGTAGAGTTTGGTAATTATCATTTTCTTTCTGAGAGGAATATAAGCCTGCTAGCACATTTTGCATCTGCCAGTAATTACATTAAGCATCAGCTAAGGATTCAACCAGCTCGTACCTCGCAAACTGGAATACTGTTGCTATTAGGTTAGGAAAAAACGTGTTGTAATGAGGTTTGTTATCTCAGTGGCATTTAACAGGCAGAATCTTAATAGGAAACAGACTGATGCAAGGCCATTATGGAATCAAGGCAAATACAAATTAGTTTTAATGCTACTGTTCACAGCTTGGAGCTCCAGTGAAGGCACTGAAGGAGAGAGGGTGATGGAGGTGAACTGGGCGGAGAGAAGATGGTATTGGCAAATGGGAAATTCTACAGAGAAAACATGACAAGATCTACCAATAACATGGTCAAAGGAATAAGAAGAGGAAAGCACAGAGAAAAGGAGGTATCCAGAAGAATAACAATTACAGGACAAGGGAAACTGTGGTTCATGCTTGCATTGGCAGATAAGTAAATTGAGAGAAGACTGGTAGAAAATTGTTTTGACTTTGCAAACTATTGTAACTGTAGCATGAAACAACTTGAAATGCAAGGCTAGACAGAGAGGGCTTTTTCCAGAGCAGAAATGAGCTGTGGTACAGTTAACATAATGACAAAAAAAAAAAAAAAAAAAAAAGGAAATTATATGCAGGCACTAAAGAAGGAGGAAGAGGAAGTGGCTGAGGAAGGGCAGTGGAACGGTGTGCGTGGAGAGGCCACAAGAGCCTGTGAAGGAGAGACCCCTGGGACCAGCATAACCATGCCTGCTGCCTGGACGGTTTCCATGGGACATGAGAAAGTATATTGTTCTCCCCTTTTTGCTGTGCGTTTTCATCTCCTGTTTCCAGGAACAAGGGCACCGATGGCACCTAGAGATGTAGATACCTACTGGGTAGGCCTCCCCCACAAGCAGGCCATCTGCCATGCCTGGCAGGGCCACGTCGCTTCATGCGAAAGCTGCCCTGCAGAAGTCTGCCTGGGAGGGAGAGGAGACGTGGTGGTGCGGGAGGGCAGACCCGGCAAAGGGCTATCAAAACCACCAGCCACGCGTGACATGGGAGTTTGAGAAGGCAAGGTGGTGCCGGCTGTGGTGTGGCGCAGAGGCACGCTGGTGCTGCCCGCGTCCAGGCTACAACCACCAGTTCCAGTGCTGGCTTTGAGGGAAGAAAAGGGTTGTGTGTCCCTTTGACGCAGCAGCTTAATCCTAGTTGAATACTGAGCCATCCACGTGGGTGGATGAGAGTGGAAGCAGGCGCATACATCTTTGAGTGATCTCTGTGAGCACTATGACTTTCCTGATGGGGATGCTACTGGTAACAGCCCTGCTATGCCCGGAACTGTTCCCGAAAGAAAAAGTGACACAAAGTACCTTACACTACCTCATATCATGCTGGGCTCCAGTTTTACAGACATTTAACAAGAGATACTAGAACTGCAGCTCACAATTTAAGCATATTTATATCTTTAGCTGTGTTCTTTTATTATGTCCATGGGTGAAACCCAGGTCATCTTTGCGGAAGTGTGTATTTCAATGCCTGAGGACTGTTACCACACACAAGTATCTCTCTAAACAGATTTTCAGCAGTCTACTGGAAATCTGGCCCAGAGAAAGGCCCATTACATTTTGTGGTTTTGTGAAATACTAAGAAGCCTCTAGTATAGTTCGAAGATTTATATGGTAGATCTCTAAGGAATGGGTTGCTAACTGATTAGCACAGGCCCTCTTTTCTGTGAAGGCAAAAACTGTTTACTGTGCATGTTATACAGTGCTAAACAGAAGCATATATTATGTATATACACAACACTGAAAAGATGTGTATTTTAGGGATGTGAATAAACAACGTGGAAAATCCATCTGGACACAAAGAAATATCTTTGCCACACTATTTGGAAGACTCTCTCATTTCAGAAAGGTCAAACTGCTGCACCAGTCTTGGTCTTTTGCAGAGGTTTCCAAAATACAATGTGTTTTTCTATAACAAAAGTGTGTGTGGGGGGGGAAGTTTATTGGTTCTCAGCTTATCATTACAGCTTCATGGCTGCAAAAATCAAAAGCTTTTCATATACTACTGCAATGCCAAATTCCTAAATACCATCAGATAAAAATACATAATTTTATTATTATTTGTAAAACAACTATGTATGTAAGGGTGGAAAAGAGCCATTATATGAATATGCTCAAATGCAGAAATGGATGAACAGCTCAGCCAAAGCTGATTCAGAGTCTGGAAGGATTTCCAGGGTTGGATTCTTCCAAACATGTCTGTATCTTAGCTAGCTGCCTAAACTTGAAAAATGGGTACTTTTAGGCTTTGATTTCTATCAGACAAAAGCAGGCCTCTAAAACAGCACTTGGTAAAGATGCCCTTTTCTTTCTGCTGACTATAAAAGAAGTCTAGACTGATTAGTTCACATACAGATTAATTCTTGCTTTTCCAGTGCCTCAGTGACTCCTTTAGCTTTGGATGAAGCATATGTACTTTTCAAAAGATGTATAATGCATTATATTTCCAGGCCAAACTTTGCTTCACCCCACCTTTTTCACTATGGCTTTTTTACAGTCTCCAGCAGGCCATGTGAGACGCTCCTATAATCTCATCTTTCTGGCCTGATGCATACCTGTACCAGCCCTGGTAACATCCTTCTGCATGGAGATTCTTATCCTGCCCGGTGACTGCCACGATCTGCCAACACAAGTCAGTGAAATCAGGGCATATTGGTGCTCTTCTTGGGCTTGAAACTGGAAGCAAAACCACCATGCTGTGTCAGACATCAGGCCAAACTTCCAAACTGGGGGAAGCTTCAACAAATATGAGAAAATCCTGGTTTCTTCGGCCTCTTAATTCAAAATACATTTTATTCTTCAGCACAGTCTTGACAGTATTTGGCCCATTAGTTCCACTGACATCAATCAGCAGACTGCCAAGACAACTTAAAACAGCCCGATCGCAGTGCACACTACCAGCTGCCTGCAGAGTGTGAGACATGGCTTTCAGCTGTCCTGCAGGTTTCTTACACTTTTGCAGCCATGTAAACGGACCTTTACATCAAGTGCTCTTGGTTCCTGTCTCCAGCTACTTTATTCACAAAAGCCCTATTGAAAGTGAAGGTACATGATGACGGAAGCAGGCAGTGGAAAGGAGCTCTTTTTGTTTAATCCAGTTCTGTGTATAATCCTCCAGTGTTTTAAAGCATTGAGGATACCAGTTTTAGAGTAAATTCACTGCTCTAGCTTCCATTTTGCAAGTATTTTTTCTACGTATATGCAAACATGCAGAAGGTCAAACTGAGATTAACAAGATCCTGCCAGGTATTTTTCACTGACCTGTGGTATTCCAATATTTTCCTGTTCTGGCTGAAATGTGTTATGACAAATCCACATGGCATCTTAACAAATACAAAAAAAAAAAAAAAAAAAGATCCAAATGGCTTTACTGAAAATAAGGAGCGACCTAGACTCATACACATTTTCTTGACAACACAGTGCACATCTTCAGGGTAAATCACGACACAAGGAGATTTACTGTGAAACGCAATGGTTCTGCCTTGCAAGCAGCAAACCCAGAGCCCTGATCTGCTCAGGCCTGCCAGCCTCTGCAGACACGTGGGACAGTCTTCTTTGGGCCCAGGGAGGCTATCCAATCCCAAAGCATAAGTAGACTCTGCAGTCCCCTCTGCGGCACAGTGTAGAGTTAATGGACAAGGTGGAGAGAGAAGACCAACCTATATCTACTGTCCTACCAAGCAGATGGGTTCGGTCATAAATGATTACAAAACTACACCTACTTTCTTTGAGCCAGAAGCAGAATAGTGCATATTGCAACTTCATGACCTCTCTCATGAGTGTATCCCCAACCAGCTAGGCGAATTAAGGGCTACAATACAGCAGATTGTGCAATGATGTTTCTGTGCTCAGGGCATTCAGAAAGCCTTTTGGGACCTGTGGAACAGGCTAGCCTTCTATTCAGAGACAACAGAAAGGGCACAGACTAAAGGCATTCTTCCTATTCCACTTTTAACATTTTTTTAAAAAGTCGAGCTAATGAAGGAAAAATACTTTTTGATGCTCTCTGTGGCAACCACTATCACATTGATAGTCAAAATCACTGGCTGGCTCTATCAGAGTGAGATGCCACCAAAAGCCTCAGTGGAACTGGAGGACAAAATTGTGAAGAAACTGGTGCAACATTATAATCACCGACCTTTTTTTTTTGCCACAGAAAAAACTGGAAGCCCACTTGTACTCAGTAATCCTGTTTGACGCACAGGACACCAAGCAATAGCTACCCGCGTTTCTTAAAAGTTAAGGCATTTACTGTGCTCTCTTCGGTGAATCCTAGACAATTATATCTGAGTAAAGTATAGCTTTTATACTGGGCTATCAAGGTTTTATGAAGAATAGCATTAAGACAACTGAATGGTAAGTGAAGTAATTCAATCAATAACAAGAGGAAGCTGAAATTAATATTATGGGCAAAGAAAAACTAGACAATACAATCAGAAGATGACAAGTGAAAGCCAAAGAGGAAAGCTAAAATTATACAGAAGTTTTACTTCAAAGAAGTATTTAATCAAACACATAAGTCCACTGCTCGCTTGTTTTCCCCGTTTGTCCTGTCATAAACAATGAGCAATGTCACAGTTTTTCCAAGAAGCCATGGGAGGTAAAATTTCTATAATTTAAGCCAATACTTTAAAGAAAAAGTCTTTAATGTAAAACACCATGAAAAACTGATTACAAATTTGTCACAAATTTTGCATTGTTTGTATACCTAAAGTTATTTACATTTTAAAGACCATTCTTTTTCATTACCAACTACACAGCAGGGACCCACTGTGCCTAAGCAGCGTTTCAGTTTGCTTTGTTAAATGCTCAGAGTTTTCTCAAAACACATTATTTTTGGACTGTGTTTTTTTTTCTGATTGTTTTTCAATGTTCAAAATGTTTCTTTATCCACAAAAACAGTAAATGGACAGTAAATGAGGAAATGGACATCTGCTATCATTAAATTGTATCCAGGTTGTATAACATACACTTTTTGTACAGGACAATATCAACATTTTTAGTCTTCAAAAAATTCCTCATGCTTGTGAAGATGCATATGGATGCCATCAGTGAGTTTGAATTAAGCTATGTTACTGGATCCATCTGAAAGTAACATAAGAATTATGGCCCTGCACAGTTGCAGTATCTAAACTTCTAGCTAGTTATATGAAGTAGTAAGTAAAGCTGAGTGACATATAATACTGCTGTCTAAATAGTCTTCATTTGGAAGTAAGAGTAAAGGGAAGTAAATATTCACATCAGATTCTAATTTCTATAACTACTCTTATGCCAACAAGCAGGAACTGGATGTTTTAAGGACACTGAAGGCTGATTAGGTGTGTTTGTAACTAAAATTCCTGGAACTGCAAAGAGCAGAAGAGCAATCTAAGCCATTTTTATCATAGTGAAGGGTACTGAAAACAGAGGCATCCTTTTGTACCTGGGCTGTAAATTGACCCAGGATCATATATACCAGACATGATATCACAGGAAATACATAGCATTATTTCCAGTTATTAACAAGAAAAATATGTATTATTTATGTATACACATATATACTATGTTTTATCTGGAGCAAAATCAGAAGAAAATGACTTTTTTTTTTTATTAAATGAAAGTTTATCTAAATACCTAAGGAGTCCATCACGTACTAAACAGTGCCTATCAGCTAAGTTAGATACTGAACACCTCTCCCTCGATAGTCACCAAAGAAAGGCACGTAGTCCCTTGCCATATTCTCTTCACCAACACACGAGCAAGCCAGGTCCCTCCTACCCTACCTGCAAACTCCCCCTCTCCCTTCCTACCTATGCTAATCAGCTGATTATGCGAGACTGGAGACACATGCACCAGTCTACATTATTTTATGGATAATGTTAGAAGCAATAGACTTAATCACAGCATGAAAGATTCAGATTAGCCATCAGAGAAATCCTTCCATGGCAAGGGCAGGGAAACACCAGAACAGATGCCACCTAAACAGCATGTATCCAGCTCATATCTTACCTCCCTTCAACTGCCTCTTTCGTCTTTCACCCTGATATTACACTCTTCTTTGTGTTTGCCAACTGCCCACACTGTGTGCACACAGCTGTAAATATAACAAATACTATTAACAAATGGTGGCTATTACAAGATTTATAGCAGATCCACCTGATGAATATAGGGACCAGATCTACAAAATCCTCACTTTATTAATAGGCATAGTTCTTATGCTTTTAGCTCCATTACCAGCAATGTAAGTAGATATTTGAGAAGAAACTGCTCTTGCAATGGTTTTGCAGGATCAGGCCCTAAGAAAGGCAGATACAGATGGTGAACACAAGATGCACATTGAGTGAAAACAACTCTCGCTTTCCATGGTGGCAGAATGCCAGCTGGTTGGAGTCTGTTGACGATGGTACAAGAGGAGGAGGAACTGTCATGCATATGTGCCAAATTTACTCATTTAAAAAGTGAATTGGGCATCACCGTCTGTTGCAGCTAATCAACAAAATGAGATAAGTGGGGCAACAAATTATGCCCCTTTTAATCAGCTAGTGCTGTCATCTCCTTTGTAAACAAGGAGAGTTTCTAAATTTGTTTTTGCTAAGTATGAAGCAGTAAAAGAAGATGGAAACATCCTGTTAACAAATTACTGGCTCTATTCAAAGACCATCAAAGGACTTTCTACAGACTTCAGAACAGGATCAAACTCTATAAACAGCATCACTCCATGAAAGAAATTCAAGGATGAAGAGTACATTCATTACTCAGGTTTTTAAAAGTTATTCCAATAAGGAAGAAATCATTAGATCCTGATTGTGGAAAAGCATACAAATGGTGTTACAACAGTGCAACTACAATATACTGATGAAGGCTTTCTTTTACTTGCTGCTTGGCTGTGCAAGTCCAGACAACAATCAGATATAGGGTATTATTTCACATCTTTTTTGGAGAAAGAGGTAGAAAGAAAACACTAGAATTGCACAAGTTTATCTCCCTCCAGTATGCAAGTCTTCTCTGAAAAAGACAAATGCCACTGAATCTTTCTGTATTCCAAAGAAGGCACCTGGACCATGTATTCCTGATGTGAATACCTGCAGGGGGACTTCCTGGTGCTCCTGACATACCATCCTAGCCAGAAGAGCTCCAGCACCTCACTCATTTATATTTTAGCACTCCTCAGTGTAAAAGAGCTCTGTTCCAGAACACAATACTACACAAGGAGCAACTCTAAATAAACTGGATTAAAAAATAATCCCTGGAAATGGCCTAGGTGTTCAAAGAAACTTTTCCTGAAGTAATACATGTCTGAACACATAATCAACTAAATAACAACAACAACAACAAACAAATATATAGAAAATGACTACAAATGTCTAGGTTTTCATCCACAGAAACATTACACAGAATGCCAGCAGATGCTGCAGTCTTTCCATTATACAGAGCTTAATCAAATCCAGTAATTCAAAACTAATTCAGCTGAAAGCTAAATGAGAAGCTGCATGGTTCACCTGGTTTATTAAAGACTCAAAATCTTTTGTAATCCAGTTAAAATGGTTTGCCAAACAAAACTACTTGACTACAGAAGGTCAATACACAACATTTGCTTACAAACACATAAGGTAACTGTCTGAGGAGCAGCAGAGCGTTGCATTAGTACTGCAACATCCCTTCATTTTTGCTTTCCCTCTCTGTGAAATTAAATTCTCTTCAGTTTCCACTGCCGTTGCAAAACATTTCAACAATCCAAATACAGGATTTACTCTACTGACCACTAATGCCAAAGACCCCCCCAAAACCACTTACTCTGAAAGAAGATGAGTTTTGCAATGTGTAGCTGCATCTATAAAGCAATGAAAAATTGATGGTTTCCTTTTGACTGCCATAGAAAAGGCTGCTTTGTACATTTCTTTCCTCAGGGAATACATTGCTATAATTTTCCATTGGAGAGTTTCTGTATTCCTGCATTGCTAAAGTGGCTGCAAAGCTGACCTAATTTAGGTCATCAAAAACTTAGGATTAGTCATATTGCCAAAACCAACCAAACAAAAAACGTAATTGCTATACAAATTTACTTGCTTATCTGTAACTATTTCTATCATATACTAGGCAGCGTTCTTCAAAACGTTAAAACTCACAAGCTCTAACTTCTACATTATTTTGTCTATAAAATATAGAAAAGATTAATCTGTATTTCATTTTTCTGTGTTGTTATTACCAACAACAGCACATGCACCGTGGACATCATCCATTACAGCATGTCAAAGTAACAGAAACATTAATATAGTCTCAGAAAACCCTGCAAGATGGGTAAGTATTAACCTCAGATGCTGCAAGGTTAAGCTGCTTGCCTATGGTCACACACTGAATTTGACAGGACCAGGGATAAAGCCCAAATTTCCTGATTCCCCAGCCCTATCACAAGACCACACCGATGTAATTAATTGCTAAGTTTTAATTTAACGATCTGTGCAATTTGTATTTCTAAATCTCCAGAGTTTGTAACAGCAGGTATTAATGTTTTACTTCAGGTTCATAAGTACAAAGTACCCTAAAAGCTGTTTTCAGTTTAATGGAAAAGAAATGGCCTGTCTCAAAACACTGTGCTGTTTAGAGCATGCTAATGCTTACAGAACTGTACAGGAATGTTAAGTACTCAACTTTCTGGTTTGATTACTCATGTCATCAGAGCTGGTAGTCCAGTTCAGCTTATACAGGGCTGCCTCGGATGTCTCCATGCAGCACCTCTTTATGTAGTACAGGCATAACCTTGATGCTCCCTTCCCAGGCACAACTCCCTTGAAACACCACAATGAGAGGTCAGTCCCATGAGATTTTGCAGATCTGCAGCATACACTCACTAGGTGTGTGGACAAGTGCTTGATGCAGGGGTGGGAGTTATCTACCCCGCACTCAAATGATATTCTAGTTTCCGAAAGATCAAACAGCAGATCATTAGAGGAACTGTTAAAGGGTTCAACTCCCAGTTCTGCTGATAAAAGCATTCCCAACGCATCTCTTTGGAGGAACCCCAACTTCTCTCTCTCTCTCTCTCTTTTTTTTTCAGAGGTCCTAAGAGCCCTCAAATATGGAGAACCAAGATGAGCTACAGGTACCAGCCTCTGAAAACCCATCATTTGCACCCATTGCAGAAGAAGCGTGGAGAAGCATTCAGACCACCATACAGATGGACAACCCTTTCTGTATCCAGAAACTGTCACTGGTACTCACCCAAACCCCAAGTCTGTCATTCCAGAAAGTTTTGTACATGCAAAATACAGTTTTGAATTTCATTTTTAGCTTCACTATTTTCATCGTGCCTTCACCTCTCCTCCTAGCTGATTTTTCCTTCCCTTCCCTTTTTCCTTTCCTTCTTTAAATTAAAAATTTTCCTCTGTCTTGCATGCTTTATTGATCTTTCAAATCTTTCTAGCCATTTTGTAGGTTAAGCAACATCTGCTTGGTAATTAGAAGAGATTAACAAGTCAGAGAACAGTCATTACCTGCAGACATACTGAAAATAGCCATCTCCACAAATCCAACAGATAGAGACATCAGTTACAGTAATCCTCGAGGTAGACACTATTTGCACTGAGTTTTTAATCTTATATGTAGCACCTACACTGAAATAGGTTTCTCTACTTCAAAATATGTCAACTCCAGTATTTCAGGAAACAAACACTGAAACTGGTGCTTGCCATGTCACTAAGTGTGGATCACGTGATGCTTCCAGTGATTAATTGGTTCTAGAGTAAGCGACCACTTAGCATGAGGAAATAAAAAAACCACTTAGCCAGTACCAGCTTAGGCTCTCACTGACAACCACCTCTTCATGAACTTAACTTCTGGGACTACTTATATGTGCAATGTCATACGTGTGTTTAATAGCAGAGCCAGAGACATCCAGTTATTCAGGTTACTTGGATAATATTAAAATAAAGTCATGCTTTTGTGAAGAATTTCAGCTCAATTTCAACATAAGAAGACTTATTTAACCTCTAACAGACTTCCTCTTGTTTCTTTTTTAATTTGAAGAATTTACTGATTGGAAAGAATATTGTACTCAATTAAGAATCTCCTGGAAATTTTACTTAACTATATTGTTTTTTGTTACAAAGTTCATTTGATGTATAAATATAAAACCACAGCTAGATTTTTTTTTTTTTAATAAAGCATATTCAGTTTTTGAGCTGGGGTTTTTACAACAAATATTTCAAAGAAGCTGTAAAAACTCAATTTTCCTCATTTTTTAAAATGCTAGTTTAATTTTAGTTTGAAGTTGCTTAAAAAAAAATCAAGATACTGCTTTTGAGAACATCCCAAGACAAAAATTGTAAAAAAGCATGGTATAGTTTTTTAAAAGTCTGAAGAAGTGTTTGTAAAATTAAAGCAACTTTTGCAAAGCTGTTATAACTGTTATGACTTTGTAACTTTAAACAAAAATCTAGTTAAATAAAAAAAATGTCTACATGGAAAATCATATTGGCTGGGCAGCTGTAACTTCAACTAGGTAATATAGCAGTAGATGTACCAGAGTAACAGCTGGAGATGTGGGTAAGGCTGAGGTGGTAGGCACAAATGCAGACATACACGCATCTGCCAGGCCTATTTTTACCTCAAATGGCATAATTCCACACCACCTTTCTCTGCTGGGTAACACAGGATGGAATAATTTGTTCCCAAACTAGAAACATAATCCTGGACCTGAACCTGTGTGCATGAAGCAGATCTGGAGCCCATCCAGCCCTGGCCAAAGGAGACGGTCTGGGCCATGGGATGACTGCGGGGGACGATGGAGCCATGCTCCGCTCCCTCCTCTTCGGTCACACACACACAAACCCCATTTCCGAGCTATTACTCCCTCCTGGGAAGGGGCAAGCCCTGCTAGCACGTCATATGGGCAGAGAGCCTTTCATGAAAAGCTAAGTGAGCTGTAAAGGGCATATACATACACTGGGGGCCATAAGGCAGCAACATAAGGAACTTGACGCAGAGTGACTTAAAGAAAAAAAGAATTAAGTGGTTTATATAAACCAGTGCCATAAAAACCCTGTATAAATACCGCTAAGGGCACTATCTCTCCCAGCCTGAGGTAAGCACTGCAAAAAGGATGAAATTAAGGTTATGTAATGCCTCCTGTTCGGCCCAAAATAAATAGTTTAAAGTCAGGACTTGCACTTTGACAGCAGCATAAGCCAAACAGCTGGTGCTTCTGCCTAAAACCCCCATGCTCCTTGCGGTACTCGTGGCCAGCTGGGCCGGGTGGGAGACGAGCAGGGGCTGCCTCTGGAGCAGGAGCCCCAGGAGGACCTCCCACCTGCTGTCCCTGCTCGCCGAGCCTCAGGAGGCACGTCTTCCACTGTCCAGCCTACAGCAAAGGTCACCGCAGTGAGGAAAGTCCCCCAGAGCCAGGGAATTAAGGACACCACCTTCCTTTTCCCCTTCCTTGAGCAACCTTTTCTAGGGGAAGGTGTCCCTGACCATTGCAGGGGGGGTGGAATTAGACGGTCTTTAAGGTCCCTTCCAACCCAATTGTTTTGTTACCACAAAATCCAGTGGCTGCAGTTATCCTGCTGACTTTGCAACGTATGGCTGCACACCCTTAGTAATGGTGCCACTTGCTGCCCAAGGGCTGCATGCTGCCAGCCTCCGGCCATGGAGGAAAGCACTGAAGAAGCTCACAGAGGTGGAGGTGTTTCGAAAAAAATGTTTATGCAAAAAGTAATTCCTCAAATTCACCAACCTTTGAAACACACTGAACCAAATTACTCCTAAACATTCTTTTGTCTTTTTTGTTTGTTTGTTTTGCTTATTCTTATTTAATTTTCCCCTTCAAGTAAGTCAGATGGCCATGTGCAGCCTCTGTTACTGTTACAGCAGTTTGTGCTGGGGACCTTGTGGTCCAGCCTAGTTTAGCAGATGCTGTTGCCTCTGTACTACAGCATCTTCCCCACCAGTAACCAAACCTCTCCCCTCCTGCTGCAGGCTGCCATGGGAGGAAGAGCTTTCAGCTCCTAAAGCTTTGTCATTCCCCCTCTCCCCTGACCAGAATAACTCCAGTTCCTGATCATTACACTGTCAATCATCAGAGCTCTTTGGTAGGATTACTGCTATTTTCAGAAGCACCAACAATGGGTTTCCCAGGGAAAACTTCCATCTTCCAAAACTGATGTCAAGGCCAGCACCAAGCATACCCATGGTACCTTCCCCAGTGCTAGTCATCAACGCTCAGTCACAGTCAACCTGCAGTGCAGGTCCCCCCAAGAAAAGGGAAAAGTTAGGCAACTTTGGTATAAGAAGGAATCCAGCACAACAACAGTTTCTATACAGTAGAGCTCCTGAAGTATTAAACTTTTTTATTTTTTCGTATAAGTAATATAATGAGTAGGAAATAATATACAAGCTAATAGGAAGATATAACATCTAAAGTATATTATTTTTTACATTTTGCTATTGATACAGTTATACAAAGTTCAGAATGCTGTAGTACATTGGTTTGATCTGTTGTAGTTAATCACTAACAAACTCATCCATCTTTACTCCTAGAAGAATTAAAGATTTTGGTAACTTCTCAGTAAGGTAACATTTAAATAACACACCAATGCCAATTTCATATAAACTTTGTCTATAGGGAACTGAATTTAAGACCAAAAGAAAAAAAAGGCTAATTAAAAAACTTCTACTGAGTTTCAAAAGCTCTGTGCAGCTACTTCAGAAGATTGCTCATAAATTCAATAAAGCCCTAAAGATTACTCATGTCTAGAAGCGTTATCATCAAGGGCAAAGTAACTTTTTTTCCTCTTACAGAGAAAATGGACTTTTATTATGCTGCTAATCACACCTACACTTTGAGTGCCCATCAGTGTTGGAAGCTGAAAGCTATGAGCAAGTTTTACTTCTTATATCTGGAAGAAGATAATCTTTTCAGATTATTCCCTCAGACTTTAGAGCTGGGGCTACAATTTTCCTGAGGGTATGTATTAGATCAATATCAAGTGCCCTTAGGATCTTGTAAAGTATCTTTTAATTTAAAATTACACCCAATCTCAAATATATATTGAATAAGAATTTCTAATTGCAATTGAAATCTCTGAAACAGAATATGCAATATAAGATCTGCAATATTATATTTGGGGATCATTGATATGGATCACTATCATTTCTAATATGAAATGAATAGCTCACTGCTGAAGATTTCTGCTGAACATTTCAAAAATATATTAATGAAATTAGAAGATCTATTACATTCCTGATAGCATAATAAAAATGTTAACATTTGAACCTGTAGTTTTCATAGAATCATAGAATGGCCTGGGTTGGAAGGGACCTCAAGATCATCTAGTTCCAACCCCCCTGCCATAGGCAGGGATGCCACCTACTAGATCAGGTTGCTCAGGGCCTCATCTAACCTGGTCTTGAACACCTCCAGGGATAGGGCATCCACAGCTTCTCTGGGCAACCTGTTCCAGTGCCTCACTACCCTCTGAGTGAAAAATTTCCTTCTAACTAATCTAATCTAAATCTCCCCTCTTTTAGTTTAAAACCATTCCCCCTTGTCCTATCGTTATCTACCCAAGTAAAGAGTCCTTCTCCATCCTTTGGATGTGGTAGCCCTTCATTGCATCAGACATAACCTTAACAAGTTGAGCAGTATTTGAGCAAGCCATTGATGAGAACCACAGTGTTAAGATGCAGAGAGTGCAAATGAAAACATTTGTTTCCTTATTCTTCACCATTTTGTATGTACCTGGCAAAGTCACCAGGCTGGACCATCTTCTGTCCTCTGTGGAGTACCAGAGTAGTGGACCATGGCTCCTGGCCAAGGATGCTGTTCATTATGGTGATGTATGCAATAAGCAATAAAAATGCTGGAAAATTCCACTCACATTTGATGTAATTAGTGGCTATTAGTCTCCTGTGTTTATATTAGTCTTCTGTCCCTAGGCAAAATCCTGCCCAAACTCCACAGTGCTACCCCTCAGAGTGCAGCTGAGGGGAGCAGAGAAAGGAGAAGGTCTCCATGGAGAACCTGGGAGGCTGGAGGATGTCTTGCTTATTCCCATCAAACTTCCTGGGCAACTCATTGGTGTTTTGCCAGGCCCCTGATCATAGAAATTTGACTCCCTTATTGCAATGAATGATTTAACTTGCTTAGGAGTTCATTGGGAGCTGATAATCTGCCTATCATGACTGATCTAAAACTGGAAAATGGTCATGCACATTTTAAAAATAGGCTGTTTATCACACCATATATATTGATTATCCTCTGGAAACACTCCAAGACACATCATTCTGGAAGTCAATCTAAAATAAATATGACCGGAATTTATCCAGAACAGGTTGGATGAAGCCTTGTCACTAGGCATCTAGCTTTTTTTTTCCTGTCCCAAATTGCATACATTTAACTGATATGTAACTGTCTACATATTAATATCACAGCCTCCTGGCACTTATGAATCATTAAACAGAATTTTAATGTGGCTTATTTCATATGTGTGCATTGATATTTAGAAAAGTTCAGTTCCCATTCTCTGTGTACTGGAATGTCTTTCAAAATCCTAAAGTTATATCACTAAAGTGGCCCGATGTATGCACAGAACTAACCCCAGCCATCCATCTGTGACCTGCCAGAAAGACAGACAGATGCTGTCAGGCCTGCAAAAAGTTCAAGCATAAACAAAAGTATTACTGCAAACCCTGTGAAAGAGAAGATGGAGATCTGCAGCCCTACTGCTAATAAAGCTTTGTTGCCAGCCCTCTTAAGTGCAACCTTTTCGTCTGACATTGCAGCCACTACAACAGATTTTACCTGACTGGAGCTGGGACTTGGAAGACACAGTCACCTTTGGAACAAAGTTTCAGATCATTCACTGCTTGAGAAAGGCTTCCATATAAAGGCAAATGACTGCTAATTACTGTGTAAATTAAGTGCTTCTCAGGGTTGATTGCTGCCACTGTTTACTGCTACAGCCTGAAGAAGTCAGGTTGTTCTGTTCAGTATTTGAACATACAGTTTTCAGAAGCGGAGAGAACAGGTTTTATTTTCAGCAGTCTACCTCAATGCCTCTTCCTCACTGGAACATATTATTGAATGCCAGATATTTCTTGTGCAAATAAAATTACATTTTATGCCTGCTTCATTAATGCTGCTCATGAATAAGGATGAAATGTCAGACAGAGAAGGGTGGATACTCTCTGCGAGGGAAAGGCTACAACTTGAATAACTCATACCTGCAATTAATGAGTTATAACAAATTATTGTAGGATATAAAATTTATAGTACATGAAACTAGTAGCACAAAGCAACATTATCTTATGGGCTATTCAAGATCAAAAAGCTGTTCTCAATTTGTTCTTTCCTGCCCAGACAGAGCTCAGACTCATGGGATAACCCAGCTCTTTAGGCCTTCCTAAAGGACATCTGAAGTGTGGGCATCGTGCTGAAAGAGAGCCATGGTTCTGTCTCAGTTCTGCCTTGACTTCCATCTTACCCTGCAAAAGTGATAAAGATCAAGGTGTTGTCTATTTTATGCATTAGATCCAGGCATCAGTACTGCACTGCTGGGAGAGTAGGAGGACGTCGCTGTGATGTGAGAAGCCATAATGCAGCTGTGTTGGCACATGCAGCTCCATCATCCCTGTGTGCTGTGTTACAGCTAGAAACCCTTCAATCCTTTTAAAATATCTCATAGATAACACTGCACTTGGTTCTCCTTTGCCCAAGCTGTACTCCAACACAGCAAGCAGCAGAGTCAGAAGCAAAAAGATTTGTTTGCAGCTTCCTGAGGTGTAAGCACTGTTTTTAGCACAAGCGAGAGCAGCACCAGTGGAGGAGCAATGTCCTCCTTCCATCACATGTGCTGCCTCATCTCAACTATACCAGGAGGAATAAAGAAAGGGATATTCTGTAGAAGAGACCACTGTGGAAATGGAGATGACCATAACAAGGAAGTTTTCCGTGAGGATTTCCACTTGCCTTCCACGTCACTACGTACCATGTTGTATCAAGCAAAGAAACTGGCTGGAGTGGAGTATCCAGCCCACTATATTTAAGATGTTGGTAAATTGAAAATAGATCATGCCACTTCTCTCTGCTCATTCCTCCTCCTGTCCCCCCACACACCATGAATATATCTTAGAAGAAAAGAATACACCTACTACTTGAGCAGATTCTAAGCACTTCACAGATTATGCATGTGAGGAGGAAATAATAATAGAAAATCTGCAGTGCTCCATGCATATAGAAAAAAAATTAGCAATACAAAAAGGAGGTAACTATCCTCTGTGAGGCAGGGACGAAGTACAGCAATGGCTGAGACCTGCTGTGAGTAATTAACGTAATTAATGACATTTTTTCAAGCAGTGACTTGCGCCTGGATTCCTAAAGGAAATAGTCCTCTTAAACTGGTTTATAAAAGCTGTATCCCAAGGAAAATCCAAATTCTGCTTAATGAAGCAATTTGACCAATTTGTGATGCATTTTCCCTCTCTAGTTCCTCACTCTGCTATTCAAAGCCATACAGCACGTAATTAAATCACGGATGGCTATAATATCTCACTTGCTAAATTACTATACATTTGCCTAATTAGCAATTACAACCCACTGTTGCCACAGACATTTGCTGAGTAATACTGCTCCACTGTAGGCTGGCACACAATGACAGAAAGTAATAACACCAAAAAAATGCTATAGTTAGATGCTTAACAAGCACTATAGATAAATCAAAAAGATGGTCACAACCTCAAAACAACCAAATCTTTGCCTTACACTGCAGAGATTAACAATAAAATTAATAAGAATTATAACAAAGCGAAGAGTAGAAATCACTGAAACCTTCTAACCATGCAGCTTTGGGAAAAGCAAACAAACTCCAAACCCAAACCGACCATTGCCTAAAATGCTTTACAAGTGCGCTACGCTTCTGATCTATGATCCACCCCCTTCCCTCCCTATCAGTCTCCGGGTAAAAAGAAAGGAAGGTTTCACACCAGTCCCACACTTCGGAACAAGGTGTCAGGGAGGTTTTTCTTCTCCTATGATTCAGGGAACAAGCCATGATAGGAGCAGATAAAAGCACATAATGAAATTAAGTCTTGTTATAAACTCCTCTTGTGCTTCAAAGACACTTAACTCTATTAAAGGTACAAATGAAAACAGCACATACACCTACAAGAACAACACACGCGTGCACGCAGAAGAGACCCTATGCTGCAGAAACCACATTTCTAGCCACAGAGTGAACAGTCACATCAAATGGCAAAACCTTTTTCTGAAATGCATAGATCTTACATTCTGGATGAGACCTGGCAATATTAGATGGGGTACTTGATACACCTGTCATAGAGAGGGTTTATAAACAGCTAAGCGTGAAACACCTCCACATTCAAAGCATTAGCACCTATAACACTCGGTGCAAAGAACTGCTTTTATGAAAGGCGCGCCTGGAACAGCAGCAGCGCGGAGCACTCACTTGCCATGAAAGGCTTCCCTATAAACTCATCCCCTGCCATAGCCATGTGTTACAGATAGCAGATTTAAGCCTCAGAGGTGTCGCAGAGAAGGCTGCAGACCCGCCGCTGCTCTGAGCACGTGCACGATGCTCACAGCTGCTTCCCAGATCCCGCCTGCCTGCTGAGACCAATGCACCTGCCTGCGGCGGACAGGTCTCAAGTGTGTTATTGGGACTGGACTTTTGGGATTTAAAACACAGAAACTACAGGAATGAAATGCCTGACCTTTAAGAGAGAAAGCTGTCTGCAAAACTTTCATAGGAAACCTAAAAATGTTTCTATCAAATTTGACTTCTAAAAAGAAAGAGAGGTAAAGATATTTAAATACAAATTCACATTATTACAGGAATTACTGGGAATTCAAAGATTAAATAATTGAAAGAATTGAAACTTGAAAGAATTCAGGTAACAATTATTGAAAAATCAGATACAAGCCTGAATAAAATTATATTAATATGGCTTTAACAGTAGCACTGACAAGTCAAGAAACAAATTCAATAAATTCAGTGTTGTACAGAATTTCCAGATGAGGTATATGCACATTTTTTGCCACAAAGAAGTTCTTCTTAATTTACTACATCTATTACATTAGTCCTATCTTTATAAGTATCTTTTCTTTTTTTCTTTGAGGGATATAATTCATGTTTTTATTAGCAAAATTCTTAAATTTCTGCAGAAATACATGATGCATATAGCTTAATTTTTGTTTGAAACTTTGCACTACAAAATTCTTTAGCTAAAATCATAAATTGATCCTCTAATGGACACTATTCATCCTGGTACTGTGAAGATGATTGATAGAAATACTTATTAGCAATGAATCCTTAAGGTTCAGTGCCATCCAGGTCAAATTTAGCTAGAGATTGACCCTAATCCTAAATCAGATTTTCTAGCTAGTTTCTATTCTGCCAGCACAGAAAAGCTACAGATGGCAGGAATAGAACAATACTAAATAGGAACATTCAATTTTAAAGACAAAATAAAAATAAATTTCTCATAGAGATTTATGACTAGATTTGCTGCTGGGCACAATACAAAATAAGATAAAACAAAAAGCTGCCTGGGATAGAATATTTCTGGAAATACGCTCTTTCCACTGAAGACAGCTCTGAGGCCAGACAGCGTTGCAGACTGGAACGGAGATGATGTTGAGGGCAGTTCTGTAGGCAACTTTTTTCATAAATTCTACTTTCACTTCCCCAGTTTTGGCTTCTAAACAACCCTACTTCATTCAATGCCATTTTTGACGGTACTGTTGTATTTTCTTGGGAACCTAAGCAAAAATGAAAAATAAATGTCTACAAGGATGTTTCTATTTTGCAGTTAATGCTATTCCGATGTTTCTTTCATGTCACTCTTGAAATGTAAAAAGGCCTTGTAGCACAAATATATTACATATATTCTCAGTATGTGTCCCTTCAAACTGTAACAGCAACAAGCGCAGGAGTGAAGACCCACTGTCTGAACTACAGCAATTTCCACATGATAACCTTTTACCCATTGGAAATGGTTTTGTTCTTAAGATTGATCTTCACAATTTCATACATTATTTATGAGATATAGGAGCACGCTGTAAAAAATGATCACGTCTCACCCTAAAATTAACATACTCCCATGGAATATATAACAATACCCTAGATCCAGGCAGATTTTTTCAGAGCTGTGCTTGCAAACAGCAATCCATGGATTTATCAATGTCATTATTTTAACAGAAATTCAATTCACAGTCTATACATATTCCATGATTCATTTTTACATAGCTAAACGTTATACTTGTATTTCATCTAGGTGAAAAGTTCTGCTGCCAAAACTTCTATAGTGACAGAGAAATAGTCCAGATTGAAATGCCATGGTCCCCAGGCGTCACAAGAAGGTACAGCCATGCTGTAGAGGCAGAGTCCAAAAAGGTTCCCAGAACCCTTCCCCACCCTGGGGCATCAGCTACAGTCCAACAGAGCAATAAAGCTTCTGGCAACAGACCAAAAGCCAAAGCCACTTTGAGCGTAGCCTTTTTCCAAAACATCCACCCTACTACACACCTATCCCACACACTGGGGAAACTTTCTGATCTGTTACTGAAATTCTGTCCCCTTTGAGGTCCCCCATGACCCAACCCATGCAGCACAGAGAAGTCTGACCAAAGAGCTGTGATTAGTGAACCTTACCACACTGACTAGCCACTGTCTGGGTGTTACAGAAAATATTTTCAGTATATTTGTGGAGTTTGGTAGCAAGGCTCTGGCAGCATGACTTGGCCATCAGAATTTATAACCAGGAAAATGTTCAATCCAACTTCACACAATGGTCATTTATTATAATAGCAGAGCACGTGGAAGATATACAACCATTACTTATGTACTTGCAAATGTGTTAAGTTAGCTGCTTCTCAGATTAGGATACTAATTCACACTACAATAGAATTAAAATCCATTCAGCTATAAAAATGAGGCAATAACACATCTCTCATTATGAACTCTCTCTTCCTCCACTTAGGAAAGTCTTTCCCTGACAAGACTTCTATGAATGGTTTTCCAGTTTCTCTGCCTCAAGGGTTAGAAACTCAGTCAGATCACCAAAAATACCCTCAGAACTATATATAGTATGCACAGACAGAGCTATTATGATTTATTGAGCCTAGCAGCCTGGCACCGGAGGAGTGCATTCCACCACCAAGCACTGGGAAAGCCAAATTTATTTGGCCTCTGTTGGAAAATGGGAACTGCTTGCAATGGGGCAGTATTTTTTATCACATCTGGGGCACTTTCTGCTAAAACCAGCTCAGTGGTAAAGCCCAGAAAATTATGACATTTATAATCATATTCAGAAAAGGCAAAGCCTTCTGTGTCTGAGCTCCAGTGCTGAACTACAGCTACTGCCAGCATTATTGGTGTGAAGAACTGCTAGGCAAACTTGGCTCCAAGAGTTCTTTTCTCAAAGAAAAGAAAAAGCCTTCATTCAGGAAGACTCCCTTCCCTTTAAGACAAGAGGACTGTGTGGCTCTTGTCCTGTCCAGGGGGTAGCTTTGCCCAGTGCACAGGCAGGCTAAGGCAGGAACAGAGGAGATCAGGCTGTGCAGCTATAAAGAACACCCACAAAGTGGAGAGCCCATGAGAGACAATGTTGAGCAACCAATGTAATTAGTGGACTAAGAGCAAACATTGTGTTACGAGGACCGGCAGCTTAGGGCAGCAGGTCTGATGCAGGGTCCCAGTATCCAGCTGCAAAATAGAGACAAACTAAGCCTGGGATGGCTGTAGAGCCTCAAGAATTGAATCACCTGTTCCAGGGTGACAACTGGCCGACCAGATGAGCCTCTCTGAGGTGGACAGCAAACAGAAAGCTGAGCAAACTGAAAGAAGAGCAAACCTCTGGGTCTTCTGCCTTGTGTCTTGTATGATTTTGGCAGGTACGGCTGGTACTTGGGCTTTTTATATCCTCACAGCAGGAGACAGTTTTCTTCTGAAAGGGGGCCAGTGGCCAGAGGGAGATCACTGGGCAGCAACAGTGGCCACCAAAAGGAGCAGTAGCAGCAGCAGCAAAGCAGAAGGGTAAGACGGGTCTGGAGGACTCTGATGGACTCTGGGGACCTAGAGGTGAGGCTGGAGAGGAATGCCAAGAGGAAGCTTGGCACTGGGAAGGGGGTGCAGCTGGACAGGGATTTGGGACTGGGATACAAAATAGGGAGTAGAAAAACCCTGGAGGGATCTACAGTGGATGAGGTGTGTTTGAGGGGGAGGGGGGGGGGGTCAAGTGGAAGGGTATTTGGGGCAGAGTAGGAACTATGGATAGCTTTGGGCTGGATCAGTGGGGAACTCCAGAACAGGTGGGAGGCACTGGGAGGCTCTGGGGCTGCTGTGAGGACTTCTGAACTGTACGGGGGCTGGGCTGGGGGAGGGACAGAAAGAACGTCAGGAGAAGAGGTTTGGGAACCTCATCTGAGCATAACTGCAGCCAGTACTTCTTTCTGTAAATCCAGCTGGGGTCAAGGGCGCACCCAGGACTACTGTTCTTCTCTGCAGAACTCTCCTCATTCTGTTTTGGCTTATTGGAGGGCTGATGCAACGGGTACTGGGACTGAGGCTGTCTGGCAGAAGTGAGGCATTTTTTTTATTGCAGAAGTCCTGACAGGTGATTCTGACACCACTGTCATGCCTGCATCCACACAACCTTCAGCATTACACTGTTATGAATATAATCCATGCAGCTGAGCTGGGGAGTGTACAAAATTGCAGGCCTTAAGGAGATTGTATTGCAGAGTCTATGGGTTCCCACCTCTCTACCCATACTCTGCAGAGGCACCAGTAATGAATGGTGTCTCCATCAAAACACCTGGGCTTGACTTTCTGAGATGCTGAATACTTATAGGTCCTGTTCAGTCTGAGTTGTGACTGATTACCTAACTCTGCAAACTGACACCTCTCCCCAAGCGCACCTCTCATCAGGGGCTTTTGAAAACATGAGCTCCATATCAACCTTCCAAAACTGACAGAGGGATTGTGGCCAGAGGATATCAATCAACCTGAGCTAAACTGCAATTAGGACTATTGTACGACACAGTAAGATTTAGAGGGAGAAAGCACATTCCCCAGGCATCATTAAAAAAATAAATAAAAAATTGCATGCAACAAAAAGTAATTCATCCTGCAACCTTAGCAGCTTGTGTTAAACTGAAGCAGTCACAGCTGACCTTCCTCAGTCACTCTGACAAGTCTATATTAGTTGTCCTCATTACATAAAGACAATCAATCAGAAATTGGAGAACAATGGCCTTATGAGGGTTCATAAAAATTGAATGCAAATCCTCTATGCCATTCAGCCAGGGACAAGATATTCCCAGAGCTACAGACACACGTCTGTGCCAAAGTCAACATATTTTTTTTTCTGAGTAGGGACTAGGCTCAAGACAGGAGTTTGCTGATTGCCAAAGGAGGGACAACCACCAGAAAGCTGCTCACTTTTTCACATTTAATGTAACTCCTTCATCCTCTCTTTCTCATCAGTGTAGCACAGAACAGGAAAGGTATTTATACAAGTAGCTGCTGTAAATTGTTTGTATTATCCTGGAATTACTCCGATGTACATGCTCTATGCCAACAAATTTAGCTAATTTACACATGAATGCCATTTCAGCACATCCTTATTACCGATCGAGATTATTAGGGTGGGACGCTGAGCAAGGACCCTTCCACTTTCAGTTCTCCTGAAGCACCTCTAAGAGGCCACGCTGGATCCACATCACTGATTTCTAATGCAGAGCATACAGTATACCACTGTCACACATGATTGAAACAAGCTAAAGCCTTCAATTTTCAAGGGAGATATGCAGCAGAGAAACAATTATCAAGGAAGAAATGAGATCCTGGGTGCTTAAGTCATACAGGTCTGCTAGAGGTCACCAGAACTGCAGCTTCTCATATATCTTCAGAATAAGAAATATGAGGTCTTGTTCAAAATAGTAATGGGCTGCTGCGTATCACATTCGGAACTCCAGATGCCTGTTAGAAAAGTCGATAGCTGATATTCAGGGTTCCTGTTTGGTATACGTGAAAAGCAGCTGTTCCTAATATACTTAGTTAACCTGACACCATCAAGCTTATTTTCAGTCACTGCTGGGTCAACTACCATTTCTTCCTCCTCCCGCACCCCAACCCTACACATCTCCTTCCCCAAATAAAAACCTCTTGGCCCCCAAACTAAATGGCCTTCATCAAACTTTACATTACTTAATAACTTAAGTATCAATCTATCGTTTTGTTTCTGTTTTCTCCCAGTCCCAAATACAGACCTAAACCGAGATCCAAACATCACTTTTGGTCCTGACTTAATGGAACAAAAACTCAGTATCTGAATTTAAGAGCACAGTATTATCCTGCATTACCTTTAATGGGATTTTTCCTCTAGCTGTATTTTGAAGGTGAAAGTAGTTTTCAGCACTACAATCTACAAATTTCCAGTGATTAACAAAACATAGAATAGTCCCTATTCTTCCGCTGGTCTTTCTGTTGAGCTGATCTTCACCTGAATGACATTTAAAAAGGTAGACTCTATTTGGCAGTTTTGTTTGCCTACAGTGTAACCAAGGTCCTTTGCTAGATACCAGACTCTAAGTAATTCACATAACACACACAAAGAATTCCCAAACTTTTGATATTGCACACTACATCTGTTAGCTTCCAAATCCTCCCCCACAATCGCAGATAAATACACTTGCACATCAGTGCTTCACCCTTCTCCAAGGTAATCTAGGAGCAAGTGCAATCAGTTGACAAAATATTAATCTTGTTTTCGTTCCCAAATGAGCGTATGTGCTGTTTGACAACAAATTCAGTGAGTCTCCAAGTTTCAAATTGCCATCCAACCAAGAGCCATGGTCCCATGACTGCCAAATAATGGTAGTCAGGAGCCCCCTGTAGCTGTGGGCAAAACTGTCTCTGCTTCAATGAATACAACATACCCTACGACATTTAAGAAATAGAATCCAAGTAAAGTACCACATTTCATAGTAAGCAAAAAGCCCTCCTAACCTTAAAGACATTGGCAGTCAAGTGTGCTCCTTTCAGCTTCCATGGAAGATGAATGCTGACCTATTGAATTCTACTTGGCTCCTCTGTTTTGAAGGAATCCTAAAGTGTACAAACAAAAGCTTATCTGTATCGGGGGGACATATGGACATATAAAGTTAGCATTGACTTGGTTCCAGGCCTCCTTCTTGGACTGGGAAATTATGTCACATACAATGGTGTCAGGCAACTCTCATTTACACACTGTAGCTGCAAATGTAATATTAATGTAGGGCGAATAAACCACATAGGTGTATGATATCCACAGACACATTTCCAGCCAAAGAAAAGACAGTAACATTATCCAGACCTAACCTAGCTGATTCCCCTGCAAGGATACATATACTGCCTGCCCTGTGCACTTTAAAGTAAAAGGTAGTAGGATCACATTAGCAAGCTAGTCTGAATTACTAACACAAGATACACACACTTGCAAACACATTTGGCAAGCCAATCCATAAAATGACCCAGTATTTTGACAATAAAGATCTCAAATATTGCATTTTGTGAAGTAGCAGTTCTATCCTCTAAGCAAAAACTTTTCACAGAAATGTCATACGTGTTCACAGTCTCGTAGATTACTTAGCTTCCCACTTTTCATGAGTGTGGGGAGGTGGGGAAATAGGAAGCAATATGTTGTGCAATGCATCACTTCTAGTCAAGCAAATATAAAATACATTTGACAACTAACTACGTGACTACATAGAGATACTGCTGCACTGTCAAATCTATCTTTAACCATGTACCTAAATAAGGGTTTTAGAGTCTGTTTCAAACACTCTTTTATTACTTGCTAGGAGCACTCAAGCTTATACACAAGAGATGGATGCAGGTACACCACACTGAATTACAACACACTTCTTTGAACTGGTCCTTAACACATTTTCTTACTGCACCAGCATTGTTCTCATGAGAGATACAAATCACATCAAGGCATCTCAGTTCAGATGATGCACAAACACATTCTCATAGTCTCTTCAACAGGTCCTACAGGCACTGTAGATCAGGGCACAGCTGAAGCCTTGAATTTCATGACTTGCATAGTTCAACTGTTTTTAAACAACATACATACCTACTGTTATGTTTAAATAACTCATCGTATCTCAAAATATCTGCAGGTGGAAAGGTAAAAAAAAGAAATCTGGAATCATGGCTTTGGATTCCTGCTGCACTGAAGATTTTCAGAAGGCTGTACATACTTTAATTCAGCAGAAATAATGCTGTTAGTTAAAAGAAAAAACATAGGAAACTATAGCACATGCTTTAAATATAGCCATGAACTTGTGTTCAAAGCAGAGATTTTTTGACAGATTCTACACCTTAGAGAAAGAGGGGAAAGAATGGCAGTTCTAGGATTTGATATATTTTAAGACTTTTGGTCTTAAAGACTGTAGCCATTTTAAATCAATGTTGGAAAGACAGTCTTTGAAAGATGTTTCACAGCAGGAATGGAACTATTTTAAGTAACAATAGGTAACTTTAATTAAAGTCCATTTAAGCTTGTATGCTTGAAGACAAACAAAAAAGCCAACATCCTACCCCCACATTTGCACACTAGGTAGTATTCTCTATGGTTTATGCAGCAGCTGGCTATCTGCTTAACTGCTCTCATTTAGGTGACACTAATTTCTAATCTGGATTTTCCTTCTCCATGAAGATTTCATGAACAAATAATCCTCACAGTACTTCCAAGCAAAGTCAGACCATGAAAATAAACTGTAAAATTACACACACCCATAGACATCTTATATTACGTGCTTTAAAACTTCCAAGATTTGAATAGAGCCTATAGTGATTTTTACCCGTGCCTCCCCTGCCCTAGCTCCAGCTGAATGATGATAGCTTTCCTCTATCCTGATTTGAACAATTGGGCATTAACTGCATCATCCAAAGGGATGTGAGAGCGCACAGCAGGCAATTTGGATGGATGTTGGAGAGACGATACTTTGGCTGCAAGGATAACTGCACTCTCTGATCACATCCCCTCTGCAAGCCAGGCTTTGTGCCTCCGGAGGGACAAACCTGATTCTTTACCTTCGTGGCAGCTTCCTGTCTGTGTGCTCTTCTGTATGTGTGGGCTGCAGCAGCAGGTCCACCTGGGTCTTCAGCTCTTTCCTTTGAGACTGTGATCAGTACAGAAAGGAGTGAAGAGACAGCCTTCCTGAACGTGAACTATTGTTGCATCTTAACAGCAGGATTATAAACCAACAAGCAGCTTATGCATATATCACTCTTGTTCTGAAGTGGAAAGGTAGAAAGATGTACGAACCTGAATAGGTGACTGACCACCCGAAGATCTTGAAGTCTTTATAGAAGTCATGTGTGCCGAGTAGGATGATCTAGGTTAGAATCAAAACTGGCATTTTTTATTAAAAGGTTTATTAAAAAGTTTTTTAAGGAAACATAGATCAGAAAATGAGGTTGGACAGGAGGACTGAGGTGAAATATGTTTTTGAAAACTGATAGTCTGAAAAGTTCTTGAAAGATGCAAGGAAAGAGGCATGGATTTGCATTCAATTTTTGTTATTTTTTATTCTGCATGTTCTTTCAAGGCTCCATTTGACTGCAGGATAAACTACAGATTCAGTTTCCTTCATGGGCGAGCTCCCCTCCAACAGTCTAAGGCCAGGTGTCCTGGCAATGACACCCACAAAGCAGTCTCTGGAGCTGTAACCCTCCTCAGGAAGGCTGGACCATTTCAGCTGCTTTACTACGCGGCTAATTTTTATGCTGCAGTCCTCACCAGCAGCCTCCCAAAAAGGGGAAAAAATAATCTTGCATCCTCTACTCTGTCAGTAATTGAAAATACTTATTGCTATCTAAAAGGAGTAAAAGGTGAAGGGTAAACAGTAGTATTAAGAAGACACCATGAGGAATATTTAACTTGCTAGCACATAACAGAACAGTTAGTTTTTTCTCCCTTTGCCTTCCTCTGTCCCCTCTATCAGCAGAAGTCATTCACTAGATAGCTGATTCTGGAAGTCGTTTTCCAGCTGATACTGGAAATAGCTTTCATTCCTACAACCTAGTTCTCTTCCTTTGTTGGCTTCCTTTTTCTCTCTCCTACTGCTTCTGTTCTCCTCCAAAGTTCATTAGATTACAGTGGAATTTGGACATGTTCTTCAGCAATATTTTGATAAAGACAAATCAGAAACCAGCGCAAGTCCTCTTTCTTTTTTCTGGCCTCCCATTCTTCCTTCAGATGGACTGATACCAGAAGTAAATATTGACTCATTTGCCTGCCAATTTCCTATTGGTTAAATACTTCAATTTTAATTTTTTATAAATACTGAAACATATTTTTTCTATATATGTTTTATCCAGGAGTCGGAACTTTTACTGCTCCCTGCAGTTAGGCTCAGATCTGCTCTCTTCTGCAGATGGAACTGTTTATTTACATTTTTCCCCAACCCAACACCCCTCATTGTCATTTTCACCCTGCAGTCCTGTAGGAAAAAGTGTATGTGATGTATTGTCTTTACTGAATTACCAAATGAACTATTTTAAGAAAGATGAGTCACAGAAGACACACTGGGGAAAAAAAAAAATCAGATATAAAGTACAACAGCTTATATAAATAAAATGGCCAGGATTTTCAAAAGAGTTAGCTGATTCCTGTGGGTCCCCTGTAAATTCCAGGCAACATGTCTACTTACTGTAACTCATACTTTTACTGCTTCAAATCTGCTGGTTTCCATTATCTTTCATATCTTTGAAAAATGTTTGTGGGAAAATAAACCATGCTATTGACTTTCTCTTGAAAACCTAATAACTGAAGACTAAATATATTTTACAAGTATTTGCCTGCCCATCAACAGACAAATGAAATTTAGAGAGCACTTTACACATACATATTAGATTCATACAACTAGAGCAGGTGAAACCCCATAACCACTTACGATGTAAAGGCTTAAACTACATTAATTTTCTTCAATTTAATGCAGTATGATGAAAACCTGATCTGTTTATTTAACAGTATACCTCCTGACATCTTTCATCCAAGGAATGGCTAATACTTGTGACCACTTTTACTGGAAGAGGGGATTTAATGGAATTAGCTACTTACTTTATGCAATCCTATCTACAAATCAAGTGCAGTCGTAGAACTGGAGAAACGGAGCCTTTGTTCCCAGGCATGAGACCTTGGCCAGCCACCACTCTCTACCAAGAAGTCCTTCTGAGGCCACGCACAAAGTGCAAGCCGGCTTCTGAGATGCCTCCTCTGTGGGCCTCATTCTTTGTCTTCTCACACAAAGTTTCATTAAGCTTTATCCATTTCCCTGAGTTTAGGCAATCCATCTTGGACTGCTTTGCATGTAGCCTGTAGTTATGTTAGTGATCATTACTGTTTTACCTATGAGCTCCGTAAGGGGCCTTCTTTGCTTGCATTTACTAAGTGAATGGGAACCATGAAACTAGCCTCAGCAAGATTTTACCCAAGCCTTCACTGAGCACACACTTGAAATCTTCATGGCTTGGCTGCACAGCCACACAGCATCATGGCACTACCTTCCCAATTCATGAAATATTTTGAGATATTATAAGAAGTTAAGGCCAACTGAAAGCTCACATAAAACCTCAGCCAACCCCCCAAAGCTCCAGTCAAATTTTGCTCGCTTAGTAAAAATGCACTGAAATTTTTGCACTCCTTAGATGGTATAATGTTTCAACTAAACTCTGCTTTTTTGAGGTAAGGCAGTTTTTGGTTCCCAGTCAGTTACTTAGAAGGGTTAATCCTATGTTCCATTAAATTTGAGGGGACAACTCATCCGCATGAAGTGTCTTGTATCCTTGAAGTGTTTGCAGATTTTGAGGGCTTTTGCTTTAAATATCACGAAGTACGTGTTCTACACTGTTCTTATCTAAACTGCATCTGAATTCTGACTTTGATTTGACCAAAATTATTTTACTGGATAATTCTGGTATCTGCACCACTTATGCACTGCAATGTCCATTGCTCTATTCTAGTTCCCTGACTACTATGATAAATGTGAATGGACTTTTTGCACCACAAGCAGATTTTTCAAGAAGCTATAAAGAAAAGGTATTAACATTTTCTAATATGTGAATTGACAAAAGGCAACAATTTAAAAGTTCCTCCTCCCTTTAAAAATAGAAACCAAAGCACTATTCATGTAAACATTTATGCACACGATTAAATATAAGCATGCCTACTCATCTGCTACATCTGCATAAGTGTCTGCAGGATATGGGCCTAATTCCCAGTTTCCTTTCAATTCACTCATATTTCCAGTCCATACTTTGGAACAAAAATAAATAACTCCAGTCACTCACAGCACACCACACTTCCAAATCACTCTGTGAACAATTACATGACAACTAGGGACATAAGTACCTCGCATAACAAGGAGCTAAACAGAGACTCTAGCTTTGGACCTGAAAGGCCTGAACCACATTACTGCAAACACTTTGCCAGAGTCATTAATCCTGCCTCTACATAGGGTTAATGAGTCCATGTGCAGCCCTGTGCTAATGATTTATAGTGTTCTTGAGACTCAGGCTAGTATATGAACATGGCAACACACTGTGTTTGCTTCTCTATATGCCTGAAATATTTATCACAGTCTTGCAAAAAGATTCCTAACTCCCAACTCCTCATTCACAGCCTTAACAAGAGCAAAAATTTTAACATTAGCATCCTTGTTGCAACAAAACAAAACCCTTGGATTTATTAAACAATATAGTCAGATGCACCCTGTGTTATTTCACCAAAAGCATTTTCTTTTCTCCCACTGAAGCAAAAATGTTATCTTTTAAATATTATTTAGCTTTTCATAGGTACAGCACAAATGCTTCTGAGTGCCCTTAAAAAATATATTCTTCACATAGAAGGATCTCTTCATTCTCACTGGGACTGCTTTGTATGTCTTAAATGTATTTGATGTGGGATTTATATTCTCCTTTACCTGTTCAGGGGAGTTGCAATGGGCACAGTGCTGGTAGGACTGCAACGTGTCATCCATCCAGGATGGTATTAACAACAGCAGCTCTGTAATCCACAGCCCTCTGTCCTGACTGTCAGTGCAGGATGGACTCTTACCGATAGAGAGTCTCAACGTTACGTGGGTCTTATCCTTTACCCATACGGCATACATCAGGCTGGTTTTCTTGGAAGCAGGTGGTTACAATGCTTTGTGTGGCTACATTTCATGTATCCAAGTTAATTTTCCAGCCGCACTGGAGAAAGCAATTGATTGCAAATCAAATGGTGGAAGACAGTATGATAGGATATCGTCCCATAAAAGGAAATGGTAGGTACAGTCTTGAAGCAGGACTTTAAAATACAAATTTGATAAATGGAAAGAAAATATACTGGAGAAACAGTTTCATTAGATCCACAATTCTGCTTGATTTGGTATTTTCTGATAAGCAGAAACATTTAGCATACCAAAATCTCATGAGCACCAAGTGAGTGAGACAGAGCTCAACAATTCTGACAAAGTCTGAACTTAGTCCCTACACGTTCTAAGTAAACTGCTAAAACTCACTACTAAAACCAACATTAAAAAAAAAATTAAGTAAATACAATGAGTCAAATTCTGCCATCAGTTCCAAGGGAGTACCTCCCATTAATCATTCTCATTTATGGAACAGACCAGCAGAGAGTGGAGATACTTTTTTTCCATGACCTTTTACTATTTTTCAGTACCACTAAGCAGATAAAGAATTCCAGTGATGTAAGAGGAAACTGAAGGCACTTTTCTCTCCAGTTTTATGAATATTCTTGCCCAGCGGTTCAGATGGCTTTCGTTGTTTCATCTTGCTGTTCTTGCCCACATGAAAGATCTGCACTTCTAATCATTTTTCTTTTCTTTCTTTCTTTNTTTTTTTTCTTTTTTTTTTTTTTTTTGGTGGGGGGGGTGGTTGTCTCCTAATGCTGAAGATAAAAATCTTATTCATCATCTAGTTTCTCTCTTGACTATTTCATTTAAGGGCCACTAACAAAGGTTGAAAAACAAGTTCAAATTTTGCACTCTGGCTAGTGTTGCACTCTGATTGCGAACAATTGCTGCCACCTTAGATGCACTGCTGGCAATGCAGTACAAACCTTCAAAGCCCTTATTTCATTTGCAAGCTCAGAAAGCAGTTACAAAGAACAAAAGTGTTATGACAGAGGTCACCATCAGCATATGACATGCCTTCAAAAGAGGACTGTTAATGAGCTACTATTTGTTCTGGACCCTCTGAAATAAAATTGCAGTACCTTTGAGCTCTCAGAAAGGTTTAAAAAAAAAAGAAGATGAAAAATAAAAAATAAAATCCCCAGGTTTTTATGGGCAGCTGCCTCAAGGTGTGAAGTGTTCTGTTTGTAGTTTTCACACAGCTTATCATAAGCAGCTGTTTTTTCACCAAACCATTGTGAGGGGGGACAGGAACAACATGCAAGAATGGAAACAGAAGACACTGAGATATTGAGAAAACAACTCTGAAACAGTTGTTATGCTTGTTTTTTCTGCAGCAGGTGCAGACCCTTTGAGAGCTTCGAAACAAAACTCACCCTTCTGAATACAGAAATAGTGTAATTTACGGGAAAAGCAAGACTGAAACCTGAAGAGGTCAAGGCTACAGAACTGACTGATGAGACATTAGTTTTGTCATTCACTTAAATGCACTGAGGTTACAGCTGTCAGAAGCAAACTAAGTTGTGTAAATGACTTTCATGCTCTGCAATGAATTCCTCATAAATGTGTGTGTTAAAGACTACTACCATACGCCATATCCCCTTAATATGATCTGCAGGAATATGACGGTATGAAAACTGAATTACTATCTTGTCTTGTTTCTATTAGGTCTGAAGTGCACTGGTAAAGTAGCAAAGGGATGCTTGATTCTGCTGCTCATAAACAGAAAGTCTTTTTAGTTTCCAAAGCTGTAAACCCATCAGTTTTCCTCCCCACATGAAATTCCTGCAAGAATTGTAGGAAACACTAACTGCTGATAAGGCTTGGGTAAACCTCTGGGAACAGCTGATGTGAGCTAAGGCAACCTGCAGCAGCTGAACATCCTCCTCCTCCTGCACTGGGCACTCAGCTCAATTTGGATCATTCTGATCTTTCACCCATCACTACCAGAAATTCGGGACAGCAGAAGTGGCAGTTCCACCTCACTGCTCTAGCTGGCACAGTTCTTCAGTGCCCTTCACATGCCAGCCATTCTGCAAGCAGAGAAAAGGTGCATAACACAAAAAGCTTGTTTTCTAAATCGCATATTAGAACAGCTCCTGTATAAGTAATCCATTGCCTTGCATGAACTTTAACAGGCAAGACAGAAGCTGCCTCCAGTTTCCACTTGACCATGCTGTTTTTTTCAGTTAGCATACAAGATGACAATAAGATTCAGCCTGCTAATTTGGGCATATGCCAGTTAGTTTGCACATTTGTACTAGGTCTCCTGTATCCTGGATCCACTAAAGTTGATGCTTTTATGCATCCAGCCTCTCTACGCATGCAGTAACTGTCTGTGATGTTTTTCGTTGTTGTTGTTTTTAATAGACAGATGGCAACTCCAGCTGTAAAAGGTGTTACAAAGATGGGAGTGAGAGAACACACCAAGAAAGGGATGCAGAATGAAAAGGAAATTGCAAGAGAAACTGCTCCTGCAGTTTTCAACATACTTTAATAGCTACGTTTCCACCCTGCTTCTTCAAAGAATGACAGGCGTCGCTGCCTAAAGGTTACTCTTCCTTTGAAAACTGAAGTTCCTTGTGTTTGCTCCACAGACTGCTGCCCTTTTCACATTTCCCAAGTGATATATTAAAACACGTCATTCTGTCATGGCAGTTTTGGACTGTGCAACTACTCACATGTCTACTAGAGCCAACATGCTGGGAGGCAGTCGGATGTGACATGTCACTCAAAATTCAATAAAAATGTTTCTTCTTGCTTGCAGTTCTTCAAAAAAGGACAACAGAAGAAAGAAAAAACACACAGAGGAAAACAATGGACCTCATTATTGATGAAAAGACTAGAAGTGCATACTTGCCAAGCAAATCCCTGTATTCAATGATTTGCAACAATTATTGCTGAGGAAAAATGTATTTCTAGTAAGAGAAGTAAGAAAGTAGAGGCTTACAGATAGTACCTGGCCATTTCAGAACTCAGGTATTCCTAAATGTATATTTGAAGTTAGTTATTTGAACTCAGAATCTAATTTCTAATACTTGCAGTCGCACATACATCTTTAAATGGAGCATCTAGCAAAGGAACCTACCAATAGGAATAACTGTCATTGCAATTGTCAACGCCTTCAGTGCAATTTTTGCAACTTGATCTAGGAATTGATTACTTTTTCTTAGGGTGGAAGACATGAAGTAGCCCATGACTTGCATTCCTTCCTCGTGATCACCTTGGGGAACTTCACTGTTGCTTGTCAATGGAGAGACCACAGCAAAGCACATGAGAACTGGAGAGGAACTATTCCTAGATGAAAAGCCCAAGCTGTAAAAGAAGTTGCCAGAGGGTATGAGGTCAAGTGGAATGAGACCATCTCTAAGTCACACTGTAAGACTCTCAGACAGTTTTTTTTAATCACAGTTTGTACCCGTTCCCTAGAAAAAGCCTCTCTACCTAAGGATAGCAGAAGAGTGGAAGGCTCCAGGCACACTTCATCATAAAGGCATAATTTACGAGCCAACTGCTTAAAGGCACTTTTGACACATGCTGCAGGAAACCCCTTGAATAACTAGAGAAGGAGGAGAGAAAGAACGCTAGGATCCAACATCAAGATGTAAATCCCTTCTGTCAATCTCACTTTTTTTTAGCTGCTTCCAAAATTCAGTCTCATTTACATTCAAATTACCATTTTATTGCCAAAATAAATTCTTCAGCTCTAATTTTCTACTACCTTGCCTGAAAAAGAATCTCAGGAGGTTTAAGGCCAGCCTGTGTGCCTACTGGAATCTGGGACGCATTGACCAAAGAGGGTTCCTGAAATTTCCTGTCATCTGTAGTCCTTCAGTTGTGTAGCAAGCCATCCATCTGGGCATAGCCATGGCTCTCGATAGGCTTTGGGGCAGAGACATAGACAGGTGGTGCACTGCATTTCTTCAGCCTCATGACAGAGATGAATTTGTGAGAAGAATTGATGAGGGGAGGGTACTGGCTTGCACTTGCTTGTGTCCCTGCAACAGCTTCTCAAATATCTTTCCTCTTCTCCAGCCACTCCTCATTGGCAGTCACAGCTATAGGTGATAAGAAGCTTGCATTTCACAATGGCGGCCTCCCTGGGTGCCTCCATGCAAGATGAGAATGTTTTTGTCCCAGTGGAAAGAGAGAGGCGGGGAATGCACAGGGGACCACACAGAAGGTAGTGAGGGAAGGAGACAAACCAGAGAAGACTGCCTGAGGTCAACAAAAAAACCTGGGAAGAAATAGCGGGTGGTGGTGAGAAGTAAGAGCTACAGGATGTGCAGACTAACAACTCTTTCCCTTCTGAGAGCCAACAAGTATTATTTAAGAGGAAGCTCATTCACTTCGCTGAAGTAGTCAAAATTTTTGCAAAGAGCCAGTCACAACTGAAATACACAGTGCTGTATTATTCATAAGCATTTTAGCGGTCTTTGCCTGGACTTGCCTAGCAATTGTGATCTGTATGACAAATGCAGTGGTAACATTTGCATTCTTTTCCTAATATGTAATAGGTTATACCATCAATAATAAGCACGTAAATAGCACTACAAGGTCACACATTGCTTTCCACAGAGAAACATGTTCCCCATCTCCCAGCCACTCACCAAAGAGAATACAGTTCAGATGATATATTCCAACATAGGTTAAAACAAACTCTATAATAAGATGGGGAAATAAGCTGTTTCACATTTATCATTAACTGCTCAATATGCGTTGCACTTGGTCCACGGTCACATTTCAACACCTTTGCTGCCCTGCCTGGACGCCTTGAATCCTTCCAGCAGGTCTAGGGGGAGCTGAGTTTCAGCTCCCATGTGCCCCCCAGTGCACTTGCCCCTGCACACCCCTTAATAATGGCCTGTCACAACACACCCACGGACCTGCAGTGGTGGGAAAAGGCCAGAGACCCCAGCTGTAACTCACAGGGGTAAGTGGAGATGTCTACATCTGGAAAGTGACCAAATCAAATAACTGTCCCGTCACAACTTTCCCTGTTTTCCACTCCACACCCAAATACAGGCGAAGGAAGAAAGGGAGAAGGAACTCCTGACACTGTGGCACAGAGGCTGCAATCCATAACCGTGCTCAGTGCAAGGAGTAGAAATGCAGCAAGGGGAATTAGCATAAATTAGTTCCAGAGAGACAGGCACAAGAAACGTATTTAAGAAGGCAGAATCTCACTCTCTGCCTTGGAGTGAGCACAGACACTCAACACTACCTTGCTTTATTTTGTAAGATGAACCAGGACTAACTCACCTATTTCTGAGATAAACTTATTCATACCCATTACAACTTGCAGCTTTTAATCGACCACTGTAACTGGAAACAGTCATACTTGTCACAAGCATAACATGAAGTTCCTTAAATTTCTGCATGCTGGAGCTCAGTAACCCCTCAGCTTTGCTAGATAAATTTCTGAGCTGTGTATAGATTACCATGGAAATTTAAAACAAACTGCACTGCTCCTCAAGGGGAAAGTATATTTCTACTGTATCTCAACTATTCTCTGAAAACAAAATGAGGAAGAAATTATGTTCTAATCTCAGGAGAGATTTTTACTAAGCTAAATGAACTGAAACTAGTTTTGCCTCCTGCTGCTGCTTAGGGGTAATAAATAGTTTGCGGGCAAGACTCCCCCTCCTGAAGTTGTATCCTAGTTTCATTGTTTAGATATCTATAGGCTGGAGGTTATTTTTACTACATCCTGTCAACAGCGAGGGGACAAAACCGTCAGGAAGAGGATGCATTAGGCTTTTACGTTAACTGCTGGTAAAACTAGTGCTCAAGAGCCGGACATTTACTTGTTCACACAAGCGTGCTCTGTATTGCTGTTTGGCTTCAGCACATCAATGCTTAGCTCATGTGATGCTATAGATCCAATGACCTTACGGACTTAGAGCTCAAAGAGAGAGAATCACATTTTGCTAAAAGTACTTGGGAAAGGTTCCCAGTTTTCCAGATTCTAGTCTGGAAAAACACAGCCCGTAGTGTTTATAGCAGCAAGTTCACACACCAGCCCTGAATCATTTGCCTGGACAGCCCAGTGAGCAACTGCACTGGAACTCATAATTCCAACAGAAAATTGATCTTCTGTACATACCTCGTGCTCATAGAAAATAACTCATTCTTCCAACTTGTAGTTGGAAATGTTACTCAGTACCAAGATCCAATTTACTATCAGATGCTCAATGACTTGCATCCAGCTGGAAATGCACACTTATTGTAAGCTCTTATTATTTTATACAGTTTGCAGTACTACACAGACACAAGACCAAAAAAAAGTTCCCTTTGAATGCAAACTTGATCTAGGAGGCCACCACATCAGTCCAGGAACTCGAGGCCTCAGACTGAAGTTCTAATAGCTAAACCTTAAGCCTTAGCTTTCATTGTACTCTAAAGTATCACCTATGTTCCATGTTAAATGGAGCCTTGTCTCAGCAAGTAACATTAGCTTAGGTCTTGAAAATGTATGTTACAATTTTAAATTCAAGACCTAAATTTTATGTTGAAAGTCTTGCTTAAACATACCATCAAATGAAGTGATATTATAAATATATTTTAAAGTTAAAAGAACTGGCTTGGAAAGGAATAGCATTACTTTTTAGAGCTATGGTGGTAATTGCAGTAAATGCTATCATCATTGAAGAGTCAAATATGGGATTTTTTTTTTTTTTGCACATCTTTAATGCTTTATAGTGATAGAGCCACAGAAACAGTTCTCTAATTCCATATATTCTGGAGATATTAACACAGCATTTTTGGAAAAACTGACATGGGCCATGTATTTGCAATAGCTAGTGACCTTAGCAAATAAACATTTAAGTCTCTGGGCCCATTTCTTCCAACAAAATTAACACAGTGGAGTCTGACTGTAAAAAAATAAAAATAAAATAAAAAAATCTCTTGGCTTGGATTCATTGTCCAAGCTTAGGAAAATGCAAAGTATATAAACCATGTAAAAAGTAATGTGCAAGTGATATTTTAAGAATTATTAACTTTTTCATTACAGAATAATAAAAATGTGATCTGGAAAAAATATATGGATAACAACCTAGAAACATCATGTTGGTGATATTTTCTGGATCATGGCTATAGACCCACGCCCATACAGTGGATGTTGTAAAGGGCAGATTCTTCTTTTAGTATAGCACTTAAAATCTTAAATGGCAGATTGCCAGTGATGCTCTGCCGAGTGTGCTACAAGACAGCAAAATCTAACCTGGAAAGGATGGTATTGAAAATAGGACATGAAGTTTGCTGGGCTTATGACACTAGTGGTTTAGGTTTGATCTAAAAGGGCAAGCTTTTGCTGTCCTAGGTTTGTCATTTGTGAACACAAAAGAGAAACGATGCCTGGTACACAGATGTAACTTAGACCAGCCCCCATCCTTCTGTTGGTTTTGCTTCCCTCTTTCAGGGAGATGTTTTACTGCATTCTTCTGTAACACTGCTGGTGCAAGCTGCATGCTCATTGCTGGACTTTGCTAGCACAGCTATGCCAGAAGAAGGGATGACCTGTGGAGTAGCTATCAGTTGCAGGATTTCCAGCTAAAACCTGGAAACACTAAAGAGGTGTTAGCTTTCCCCTGCTCAAACTCCGCATCTACAGCAGTAGTTACCCGTTGTGATTCACCACACTGCACCTCAGGGAGGACAGAGGCGGGGGCCAAGATGTGCAGAGTACAAAACCAGCTGGCGGGAACAGCTGCTGAAACAGTCAGAACAGGGTTGTGGTGTTTTTTTTTTTTTTTTTTTCTTCCAGACATCCAGCACTTGGTACGCTTCTGATGAAAGTTTCTCAGCCTTGTGTTGATCACTTGTTCACTCCAACCCTCTCCACACCCTTGTTTCTCTGCCTTTTACTTCACCGGGCCTCCTCTCTGCCATCTTCTCCTCTTCTCCCTTCTCCTGTCACTTTAGATTTATTTCTGAGCGAGCCTCCCTCCCTTCCAACATAACTGCAGCAGCACAAGCAGTGCTGCATCGTTGTCAGTCTGAGTTGTGCTGAACTTCCTCCCTCTACTGCAGCCTCTCATCCCCCCAGCCCCAGCCTGTCAACCACATCCAATACTTACAAAGTCCTCATGGCATTTTCTATTTCTCCAGTCAACGCATGTAGCACATCTATGTCCTGTTCTTACTTAGCCAGTGGGTACTAACACAAAACAGCCATAGTCGTAGCAATGGCTCCTCAGCTGAACTGAAAGCTCACCACTCCTCTTAAATCTCTGGTGTGGCAAAATGTCTTAAAAAGCAAAGCGTTTGTAATCTCTCATTCCTCCCTCACATCCCAGATTCTTCTTAGCTGTGCCCAAGGGTCATGCCACAGACCAAAGGAGTCAGCCTGTGGTGGCTGCTGATCCCCAGGTGGGGACAGGCGTGACAGTCTGTGAAATGAGTTATTTGGAGCACGGATAAGGTAGGAGAGATGGATATGTGTGCATATGTACACATGAATTTGTGCACACACCTGTGTGTATCCAGGGACTGCAGCAAGACCACTGATGGCATCAGGAGACAGAGATGGGAAAAGCAGGTGGGAGCAGTGGAAAATCTGCAGCGTTGTACATGTGCCTTGGGTAAAGAAACTGAACGCTTAACCTCATCACCACTTGAGTGTCCATTTGAATTACAATCTCATATATATATAACATTTAAAGTTGCTTAAGATATTACTTACTCTTAGAATATGAGCTGACATGTAGAGCTCCAAAAATGCAGAGTTTGCAATGCATGACAATAAGCTTTAATTGGCTTAGAGAACCAGGAACTACTCTACAGACTGTTGATCATTTACCTTCTTGTTAACCCTTGGTTACTTGCCTAACACAGATCAGACACATGTAATGAGCACTGCTACTAAAAACATACAGCATCATAAAGAATGCTAACTAATGCCATATGAGAAAATGTCCAAATTCTATCTCAGACACTCTCGCTGAAAAAAAAAAAAAAAAAAAAATTCTCAAACTAATAGGACTCTGCAGAGCCCCCAGCTGTAAAGGACCAGCTGCACATTTCTACTTGGTGCTGGACGGGTACAGCTCTGTGCAGCCTTCCCTGCACTGGTCCTCCTGCCAGGAGCACCTTGGTGTTAGTGGGGACAGAAGGGGTAAGATTTGTGGTCTTTTATTACTGTGCTCTAGTCAGTCTAGTCTTTTCAAACAGGAAAAGGCAGTCTGAAGTCAGGAAAAACAAATCAAACCAAAACCTGGCAGTGCCCATAGGTTTTACCACTGAGGAGAATTCAGAGTGGAGCCAGTCTATAGTAGTCTTCTAATCTTGAAGACTACCGCAACTAAAGTGCACGTTGCCTTTACTCCTCATAATTTTCTACTGTAACATAAATGCAATGCTTAATGTCTTTCTCAACATTAAGCAATATTTCTGGACAGTCAGATCAAAAAAGCTAAACTCAATCTAAAATATCTAACTACGCATATCTTTGAATTTGGGTAATTACAAGCAAAAGAAAGTATTTTAGACTTCAGACTATATTAACAATGATCTTTACAAATGTTTTAATCTTCCAACTGGACTGAGAATGAGTATGTGCAGAGAGTTTCATTGACTCATACATGACTGGAGACTGGCTTGCCATTACTCACTGCAAGAAATGTTATTTTAATTATATAACAGCTACATCCAGTAAATCTCTTAAGCATGTATGTCGATCTTGTGCTATTGACTCCAAAGAAACTAATCACATGCTTAAAAGGAACCATGTGCCAAACTGCTTTGCTCATCTGAGTTACAAAGGTAGATTTTCTCTGAATTTGACTTGAAATAAGCCAGTAACCTCTAGAGACATCACTCCTGGACAATCACAGCAATGCATGGTGTTCTAAGTCTTAGATGGAAGCCCAGTGAGGAATGGCTTATTGCTAACCTGCCATCACACAAATTAATTTTGCCTTCTGTATGGATTTTGCTGGTGTTAAAATATTCCAAGACTGAAAACTCACAAAATATGAAAATTAATAAGTTTCTTATGATCACTTTCTGAAAAACTGATGCTTGATTGGTGAAATAGTTAAGAAGCACAAAGACCCCTGCTTCACTCCTGCAAAGACTTAAGTATATAAGATATAGTCTCATCAAAGATGACATGCCATTCTACAATCAGATAACAGACAGACATCTAGTGCTCTAAATCCAACAATACTCATGTGGATATGTTGTTTATAAAAAAAAAAAACTGTAAAACAATATTCTTCTAAACTAGTGATTTTTAAAAAAAATATCATAACTGAATTATTCCCCATTTTAGAATAGATGTGAATGGTTTCTCATTATAAAATGTCATTATCTACGCTTCTTTCCGGATTTCCAGAAAACTATACCTCTTACAGCTTTTGAGTTTTTTGCTCATGAGAAAAATTTGCCTTAAATGAACATGTCTTTAAGAATAAAAGACAGAATGAACAACATCTCTAAACATTAAATGAGACATAGGATGGATATTGTCTAACAGTGTATTTTTTTCCAAATGTATTTCTAAACCAGAAATACGAGTAATTGCAGACAACAGAGAAGAGAAGGCAAAACAGTATAAAATTCCTTGGCAATATAAAAAAAACAACTAAGTAATATTCATAATTCCAAAAAGAGGTCATCAGCAACCAGAAGTTTAGCCCATGCAGATCTGTTGGAATGATGTTGGGGAAGAGAAAGACAATCTACACTTGTACAGAAGCCACTTGAGCACAGGAGGTTTTGAATCCAACCCTAATTTACAAAGATCCCTCGGTGTCCTTCTGTGAATGACCCAAGGCTCCAACCATCAGGGCCTGGCAGATTTAGCAACGGCAATCAAAGATGTTTTTGCTTCCCACCATTTGCTCCACCTCCCTCAGAGGCTGCTGCCCCTGTGTCGGAGGCAGCAGGACAGATGACACAGCTGCCCGCCGCTGCCCCAGTTGGCAGCCTGGCACCCTAGTGCCAGCCCCACTCCATCCACGATTTCAGCGGGCACACCAGGCGGTAACCTGCAGGCTGCCAAAGCAGGGCCACCCATTTCCTCCTCCGAGGCAGATAACCACCGTGGGAGCACTCCATCACCCAGTTTGTGGAGGCACTCCGGGCAGTGCCCGCTGGCCGAGAGCTGCGGTGAGCAGTAACCTGACTGCAGCCGGGTGCTGGCGCGCGCGTGCAAGTACACAGCAGCGCTCCACGGGCACGTCCTGCCTGGCTCGGACAGGAAAGCTGACGACTGGGTGGGGCTGCAGCGAGGAGGAGAAGAGGTGAAAGGCTCCGCTTTTCCCTTCTAAGTCAATCCGTTGACCAGAGTTTTTTGGACTGCGCAGGGTCAGTCCTTCTGTTAACACAGAAGAGAACAAAACTAAAAACAGTAAGAGGCCAAAGCAGAAGGATGCTTGAAACAGTATCTTACTAAATTTCTCCTGGTTTGCCATTCCATTAGATGATGTTTATTTTCCATTTAATACAGAGGCTAACCTCCCCTCCACCAAAGCAGAGCGTCCAGCAGGAGGAGGCCGCGGCACCCCAGGGCTGTTCTGCTGACCGGCTTATGACCAAGAAGGCAGATACTTGCAAAGTAAACAAAGTTTCAGCTCTGTTTTGGCCTCTGTTCTCTGGTCATGCTAACCCAGTTTATTGCAGGATTCTCCAGGGAACAGAGGGATATTCTGTCCGCTTCCTTGCTCTCATAGACTAGTTGCACCGTGGGTAAATCCCCCCTTTTTTTTCATCTCTGTTGTTCATTCTCAAGCCTCTCTCTCTCTCCAGATTTCCTCTAAGCCCTACACCATCTGTCTAAGCACTTCTTCTCTTTATGCACACTGTTGCATTCTATTCCTTTTCTTTCTGTGATCTATATTTAGTTGTTTTCCTGTTTATACACCCCTCCAGAGAGGAGTATTGTTGAATGTGACTAGTCAGGAAGACAAACAATGCGGTTAGAACACAAATCCTTTCAGAAGAGTAATTGGGATAAGAAGCCGTACAGGATTGGGTAGGATATAAAACTTTTCCCTATGATTAATCAGAAACAGAGATCTGAATATAAATCCATAAACCCCCTTAGAGTAGCCTGATCAAAGCCAAAAAACGCCTAAGTAGGGAAAGAAACAAAAGCAAGGAAACACATGCAGACTTTCTTCTTTTCTGACACAGTGTTTTGTTTTGTTTTTTACAAGTAAGATAAAACAATTCGGTTTCGGAAACCTTACAACATCTCTGTCTCTTTGATCAAACTATCAGGAGTCCCTGAATGTGAATCCTGACTGCATACATGATGAAAGCTCTGGGAAAGGTGAACTTAAAGACTGCTGGGGAATTCGGTATTGGTCGGTCCAGAGACACTTAAAACACAGCACTTCAGCGGAGGAGTAGTAAGCATAAAGCTGGTTCTCAAGGAGCTTACAAGTGAGACCAACGAAAAAGTGGCTGCCGCAGATCAGACATTGGATCCGACGAGAACGCCCGGGCCCATTGTGGTGGGACAATAAAGAGCTGTAGTCTGGTGTGCTCACCGTGGGGAGACTCTCTCTGGTCCGAGTGACACTTGAACAGTACACAGGGTGTTCCCCATCTTCAAGTTCCTTCCAGGAATAAGTAGCTTGTGAACACAGGGTGGAGGTAGGGATTGGTTGTGAGATACAATAGGCACTGACATTGGGGAAGCTTGATAGCACAGGTGTTCTCCTGCAGGTAAGAGCTATTTATCACTGCGAAATGGAGCGCTTCAGCGGGGAACGCAGAAATCCATGATTTGGATCAAAAGAAATGTCTGGAATTCTGTTTTGCAGTTTTACCGTTATAAGCATACAAAACATTTTTGATTATCATATACCATCAATAACTTTGATAGTCTTTATGCTACTAAATGCATTGGCAGCACAAGCAGCCAAGGGAGAACACTGGGAGTAAATCACTGGTTTTCCCGATATGACTACTTATAAAAGCAGAAGCTGGAGGACTTTGTAATTACAAACATCGAAAACCTCCACAAATGTATGTGACTAGTGATCTTGCAACAAATTTAGTGGGGGTGACATGTCACTAGTGCATAACGTGGATTAGAAAATGCCTGTGCAATGGTGATGAAATCTCTCAGTTGTTAAGACTTAAATATGAACAAGGTTCTGCTCTCACTGACTAGCAGACATCCCCTGACCAAAGGGGGTCTACAGCCTTTGCTACGACACCAGAAGAGGGGACAACAGGAAAGGCTACAGATTGGAAATGAAGGCAACAGAAGGATTACAGGAATTTCAGGGAAAGTACACTTGCAGCATGACATGCTACTCTGAGTTTGCTTGCTTCAGTTAGTGGCAGTAATTGTTGTTTATATGATATTTAAACATGCAGAGGGAAGTGGCTTAGCATACAGGATGGGCTTCAGCTGGCCTTTATTCATACAAGGTGCAGTGGAACAGAAGATGCATCTGAAGCAACCAGCAAAAAGATGATTTCATTAGCAGCAATTTTCAGGGGCAGGAAGAGCCTCTTAAAGACCAAAAGGGAAAAGCCTACACCTGTGGGGACAGGAGATGATCTGGAAAAATGGCTTGATCCTGAGAACAAAAGGGAAGGAACAAGGTCAGAAATAGTTCAGTCATGCCCTAAAAATCACTTTGAGAGGAGTGCTGATCCTGAAACAGAAACAATTTTAAAAATAAGTTGTATACTACCATTTTTGAGGAGATATTTCCATGAATTAAAAAAACAAGTGAACTTTGCAGTAAATTTAAGTCTGAAAGGAATGACAGCAGCAAAAACCTGAGCTAATCTGTTTGGTGTCCAGCAGAACTAAACAAACCTCCACTCTGATTCAATGAGAGGTTGCATATGGTATTATGAGATCAAACTCTAATCCTCTTAGTAGCATTTTCCATGGAAAAACTGCCATACTCTATGTATTCATATTGTTATATGCATTATTCATATAAATTCTACATACACGCACACAAAATATGTCTGTAATTACAGAATATTCCTTAGATATTGTATAATCTGAATCCTGTTCCAAAACCGTCCTAAAAAGGAGTAAAAGTAGCAACAGACATTATTCGTTTACGTTCCCTTTACCGCAAACAACAGAACAGGCTGTCTGACAAACAGACGTGTCTAATCTGCTGGTTACTGTAAAACATTTGTTGTACAAGCCCACATTAGTCCCTGTCTCTCCCGTATGCATTAACGTCTCATCTGTAATTCAGAGGCAGGGTAAGGAGGCTGTACAAAGCAGGTCAGTTTGAATTCCAGGTTGTGGGGCACAGTTATATAGCCATGGCTTGACTAAGAAATTCAGCAACTCTACAGTGCAGAAATCTTGCTTTGCTATTGACACATCCAGCAATTATCAGAAAATGTCAAAATTCTCTTTATTGGTCCACTTGATCATTAGCATGTAAATATGAGACATCAAGCTATCTAAGCAATGTGGTAGCATATAAATATAGCCCTATCCAACAGAAGTTTGTAGTAGTTATTATAATGCATTATTTCAAAGGTAGCACAAGTTAAAAACAATATTATCCCTAGGCTTGCTTGCTCCAAAGATTCCTGCCTGAGGACTCATCATTGCACACTCCAAAGCCTCTCTTACCAGACAGTCTAAATATTCACTTGTATTCAGATAAATGAATTATTCATGTCAGCAGAGCCAATATCAGCTAGCAAGATAGGATGTTTCAAGCAAACACTGGTGTTCTACTATAATTCTGTAACAAGTATTCTAAAGCCTAGCGATGTACTATGATAATTTTTCCGATAAATTCTTGCTTTGGTAGCCTACACTTTCTATTAACATCTATAAGACTGTTAAAATAATTCTACTGATAGATCAGTCATTTGATGTTCAGTTCTGTGAGATTTTTTTCTCCATAAACTATAGTATAATGCTTCTTTCCCCCCCTCTGTACATCACATTATAAGTAGCTGCAAATAAGCATCTTTAATACTCCAACACAAAGATGATTGCTGGACTCCAAAGAGAAAAATGGCCAGCATTACACTGTATTGCACACTGCTTGTCTCAAAAGCACCTCAGTAACCTTGACAAACTGCTGCTACTACTCACTTCTGCCTCAACCATTAGATTAGAAGTAGGAATTGCTAAAACAAAAGAGCCTACTTATTTTGTATTATAGGAAAACATTACTAAAAGGCCACGCTATTATGATAAATAATGTCATGATAGGAGTATTTCTAAGCCCAAATATTTATACAGGTACATAGACTAATCCATTTGTTTCTGCAGCAAATCCAAATACACTCCTCACAAAAAATCCTAGCTTGCTTCCTGGCATTGAAGTATAGAAACTGTTCTGTAAACAGTGCAAGATGGGCAGATGAAGCCCATTTTATTACAACGTTCTCTCCCTCTCTCCTGCCATCTCCCCCTCTGCTTGATTTGTTTAGTGGCCACATGGTACACTTCCACTCTAGTTCCTCCTATTCCTTCAGTTCATGGGACTAGTAGGGTCTGCTTGTCTAGCCTCCTATTTTCACAAATCTTACATGAATACTATGTCTTTAAAAACACTATTCTTCTGTCTACATCTGTTGAATTTGACAATGGTTCAAAAGCAAATGGCCAATAGGGTGGAAAGGACAATGAGAAAACTGTATGAAGCTTCATTTCTTTAGGACACTAGGCTAAAAATGGATCTAAATCAACAATTCAGTTTTTCAGTAATTTCCTGTGCTCACACACATACACTTCCCTTCAGATAACCCACAGACACACAGCATACTGACAGATCACCATTTCAGAAAAGTAAATGAGAAACAGTATAAGAACCTGACATTTCAGTTTGCATACAGTAGAATTGGTCTCTTTTTGGGTACCAGAATACCTCATTCTTCCATTGGTCAGGAACTTCAGCAGCTCAAAATTCACTTACTGGCATTGTACTTAATGAAAACAGATAGACAAAAATTTTCCATGAATAGAGTCTTGTTGCACACATATATCAAAGTGACCGCCACAAACAATTTTACTGTTCTTTTCTCCTATGCCTTGAAGATTATTCAATTTAAGAGTTAAGAACAAAACACTTAATATCTAAAACCTACTTAGGCAACAGTTAGAATTACACTGAGAAGAAAGGAGATTCCAGATCTAACAATCTCAATATAGAGACCATATGTATAGAACATTGTGATTTCAGATCCAGATGTGTCACCATCCTACACTTTAACATCCAACTCAACCAGATTTAGCCTGCCAAGTTCCCAGTCTCAGCCAGGGGATGGCTCCCCTTTACACGTCCAGTGACGAGGATACCAGTTTTGTGCTAGATCTGAAGTTGGTAATAATTAGGATGCACTTAAATGAAGTCCAAAGCCAGAAAGCAACATTTATTTGGTGTAGGTCCTTGTAGGTAACTTGAGGTCACCAGCTAGTAGATGTACTGAAGCTGAGGAGTATTTACCTAGGGTAGGTTGCCAATGCATTCTGTTACATCTTTCATGCTGGCAGGAAGGAAGGAATACTGCTGTATCAACAACAACAATGCCACTCTGGTAATGTGTTAAGTGTCACAACAAAAGCAACACAAGCTTTCTTCTGATTCAGATCTGATTCCAGGGGAAAAACAAACAAACAAACAAACAACAACAACAAACAGATCAGTAAGGATTTGCTTTTCATTTGCTTTGAATTGCATAGGCTTGCACTGTGAGAGGTTTAGGCTTTATAGCGCTGCAAATTTAAAAGGAGAAGTAACCCATAACTACCCCAGTAATATGCTTTGAACAGAAGAATTGTTTTGTTTTTTAATCATAAATGCCTAAATTAATGCAGGCTAGCTCAAAGTTTGTAATCAAATTCTCAAGATGAACTACACAAGCTTACACCTTTCAGTTGAGATGGATGATGATGACAACGGAGCAGAAACCATGCGAAGCCATTAGGCTTTGCATGAATTCATGCATCTGAAATGACAATAGACCAAAGCTGGCAGCTGATTTTCACTTTGAGGTTTTTCATTCAAAGTTTAAAAGAAAATCCAGAGGGTGAATACCAGAGGGAGCAAAAGTGGGCATTCACAGCAAAATGGTAACATGGATAGCTTTATTTCACTACTTTCCAAGATACTATAGATGCCATAGTAACAGTGCTTTAAAAACAGAGTATGGTGCTGTGAAAATGGTACTGTATAGAGCTAAAATCCCAGACAGACGTTCATGCTCAGTTGGAAGCTGAGTTGAGTCATAGGTATGAAACCCTCAACAATACGTTTGGGAGCCTGTGGTGCAAGGGGACCCGCTAGGAGCTTTTGCTTCTGCTCCCTCTGAAAGGAAACAATTGCAAGGTGTTTGAACTCTGGAAATGTAGAATGTAGAGCCATTTGAAGAGGAAAAAGGTAAAGACTACATGTATCAGAAGGACATTTCCGAGATATGTAGTAAGCACTATATTTGGGATTTGCTTTGGAGCTGTCTGGCCATTGTCCAGCCTCCAAGCTGTGTGTCTCCTCTGAATCAGCACTTCCTAACACAAAGCTTTGTTTTTACTGATGACTCTCAACTTACCTCAGTAAACTGAGTGTGGAAAGTACCAAAACAGAGGCAGTGCAAGAAAAGCAAAAGTATTTGATTCCCATTGTCTGAGACTAAAGCATAAATAAAAAAAAAGATGAATCAGATGAATGACTGGGAGAAGGAAAAAACCAGAACTGTTACCTTACAAGGCAAACATCAGAGAAGGCAAAACGAGAGTTTCAGTAGATACCAGGAGCCAAGACTCAAGGGCACGGTTTCCAAGTGTGTGGAGCTCTGCATTTCCATGGTGCGCAGACTCCCACGGCTGGACCAGTGCACAGCATGTTCCAATCCTCAACCTTTATTTGTGATAGGGAAGCAAAGTCTCAAGGCAAGAGCAAAGAATCATATCCCAGGAAGGCAGAACAACTTAATTTCTCCTCCTTGGTAACTGGAAAATGGGGAGTTGATGTGCCTCCCTGAAGAGATGATACAAAGTCCCAGGCAGTGACAGCTCTCTGGTCACCAGAAAGATAAATGAGTGCTTGCAGACTATAGTGGCACTCCATGAAGAGAGCCCTATTCTTATTTCTGTATCAGTCCCATGAATGTCACACTAGCAAAAGGATTTAAATAGCAAGGGGAAAAGGGCAAGCTTTCTGTTGGCTGTGGTGTGTACAGTATGTTAAATGTTTTGCAAGTCCACAGTTCCCTAGGGATGGATTATAATCGCTACAGTTGTGCATACAGAAAACAACAAGGAGGAATGGATGAGCACAAAAGAAGAGGCAATGAAATAAAAACTAAACAGATCAATAAAAATCAAGTGGTAAAGAAGGGAAGCAAAAGCCCGACCTATTTTCTATAAATAAGGCTCTTCAAAAAGCTGTTTTTGAAATGACCCACATTGTCTGCATTAGAAAAGATTACATTTTTAATCCACTCATTTGAACACACATTATGAGAAAGATGGAAATATTAAATCCCAAGCTTAAGACCTTCCTTATAACTCTAGGGAAAAACTTCCATAAAAAGAAAGATGTCCAAGAACAACAACAACTACAACATTACAAATGTCTGCCTGTTATAGTATTTCTTTAAATACAGGCACAACTCAAATGAGTTTTATGGCTTTTATAAGCCTGTTACAAAATGACAAAACACTTGTAAACCAAATAGGGGAAGAACAGGTAGTTGGCATAATTCACTTGATTTTTCTAAGTAAAGTTACACCCTTTAATAGAATAATATCAATTTTCAAAAGTAAATTGACATGTAAACTTTATCCTGATGTTTGAAGAGAATGTCTTCAAAAAGACAATCAGGATGAAATGAGTACCTTTCAGCTGATAATCTCTATAGGTAGTGTATGTTCTGAATGGAAGTGACAGTCCTCAGTACTGTTAATAGCGTTCCTCCTAAGGTCCCATTTGGGATTTCCCATCTGGGGAAAAAAGAAAAATTTGTCTGTGAAATTACAAAACACCAGTTGTTAAGAGCACTTTAAGAAATTCCTTTTGTACTATCAGACAACAGATGCTGTAAGATGTGTTTTTCAGCACACGGTCATTCAGAGAAAAGTAAGCACAGACAGAATCTCTCTGCTGTGCAAGAAAGGGTGCTGTAGCATCAATGGCATTAACAGCTGTGAGAAGGAAATAGAGAACCTCTGCGTGCTGCCATATTTGCACTGGTGGAACAGAGGGAAGTAGGTGAGGAAATACTATCTACATCTACTGTGCAGGCGTAGTAAGTTCTGCTGCCCATCATCCTTACTAACATTGCTGCTCGATATATTATGAAGTGACGTTAACTTTTTCACAAAGGTGTGAAAAAATGCAGGTACCATTTGAAGTACATGTTTTGTAAGCATTCTTCAATTCTGCAAATGCAAAAAAAAAAAAAAATTGAAATCACCAGGAAAAGTTAAAAAGTTAAAGATCATGGGAAAATGGCTTCTCTCCAGCTCTGGTAACACTGGTGATTTATATATAACATTGTATTTGTGCAACTGTCCCTTTTTTCAGACCTGAGCTAATGTTCCCAAAGTGCTCATCATTATGACATTCCGAAGCTAAGGAAGGCTTGAGTTTGCCACCAAACTAAGGCTAATGTGCCTGTGAAATTTCTAAAGGAGAAAGCAAAGTCTCTCCCCACTCCCCCCATCTCAGTTGGACCAAACTTCTGCTTTAGTAATCCTATGTATTTTCTGCTTTAAATTTGCAGAACAGTAAAGCAATTTTATTACCTCAAACTGGCATGCATGATAAACTCAGACAATTTTGCAACAATGTTGAGACTGAGAGGGATTAGCTGATACATGCTGCCGCGGTGGCTTTCCTGCCTTTACACAACACAGCACTTTCCCTGTGTGGATTCACATAACATCCATCCACTTCTTGAGTGAGTCTAAACACTGGGTCCCACCTTTGGAAGGAAGAATTCAAGAAAAATTGTCAGAATGCAGAAATAAGAGCTAAGCTTAACTACCATAGTTTCTTTTCCTTCTTTTGTGCCTATTTCACTGGTTACCACATTCAAAGGAGAAGATAACTCCCCAGGGTATGAGAATCTGGAAAACAAGGACAGACGTCTTCAGAGAGGCATATAGTCTTTCAAATTAAGGCTCTGCAAACTGTTTGAAATCAGCTGGGTAATGCCAACACTTTCATATTCTTTTGTATTGCCACTATATGAAAATCAATCACATTCTGAAAACATCTTGGTTTAGGTATCTTGATAATACTGATTTAATGAAATGTTAAGGAATTCATTTCACAAGAAAGACCAGTGATTTTACTTGCCAGGAAAAAGCTTCAGGTCTTTTCGACATAATGAAATGTTATTAAAAACATCTGGAGTATGTACTATTTAACATCTGCACACATATAGTAATCAAAAATTCAAATTCAGTGATATGAAATGGTCTTTAACTGTGTCATGGAAATAATCCAATATAAAGCGTTGCTTTCAGATAACAGTTTAGTTAGAATTGCAATGCACAATCATGCAGGAATAAAGTAGATACTGTGCAGACTAGCAGATCCAGCAGGGTTTAAATATTTAGACAGATGACTTTAAAACATACACAGTTACAACATTCACTTGCTGTCCCAGGCATTTTCTAGTCACAGACTGAGATCGTCTCATACAGCAAAGGTGGGCATGGAGATGTGCTGATGCAGAAGTTAAAGGCAAACATATCTGCCGGGGTCACAGAACCTGTCCACGAGGTGGTCTCAGCAAGGAAATGGAGAAGACAAAGTTGAACTGCTGCAGGATTTTCTTTGTTACTCACTAGCAAAACAACAGATATTTCCACCAAAGGAAAAAACATCCCACCCACCCTACCACCCACCCCCT
>VXAA01004296.1:963104-977611 GCA_013399115.1 Anseranas semipalmata
GCTTTTTACTTATTTGTCAGGAAAATTACTTGTATAACCATATATGTATTATGGGGGCTTTCCTGTGTTTCTTCTATCAGTTCTTAAAAAACCACATACAAATTATATAGTGTGTTGGGCCTCTTAGCAAACAGCCAAAGGAATTATTCCTCTATCTAAATGTCGGACCAAAGTATCAGCTTCTGGTACTTCGGGCTTGACAAATGCCAAGAATACATCCTATTTCTCCAGAGTGTTACCAGCCCAAAAAAGGCTCAATCCCAAAGCACATTCTGTAATGCACAGTTCTCACCACCACCTAGTTCGTTCGCTGTGTATGGCACACCNTGTGTATGGCACACCGAACCCTGTGCCATATTGGTAGCTGAAGGAATTACTGGATTCCTTCTCTCTCAAAAGGAAAGACAGATTTTTGTCATTTTTACACCAATAATGAAAAAGGAGGAAAAACAAACAAACAAAAAAACCAACAAAAAAAACTAGCGATATGGTAAAGCTTTCAGTCTGGAAAACATATTTGTGCTAATTTGTATATGGAGATGTCTAAGGCTCTGTCATGTTAACACTGATAGAAAAGACTCACAAATTCAGCACAGAATACATCTTCATAGCTTTTAAGACCAACCTCTAATATTTCTTTAGAACAGAAATTTTGTTCTTTATTATGCTTTACGTGTTATTTCATTGCTTGTGGTAGAAACAGAAGCCACTACTAAATTCTGTAGATTTTAAACTAAATTTCCATGCAAACTTTTAAAAAAGTCTGATCATACCACTTTTATCCTTGTTGAGTTCTACAGAACTTAAAAAGAAAAAAAAAAAAAAAAAAAAAAGAAAAAGAAAAAGCAACACATAGAATTCCAGGCGTCTCTTTTCCTGCTTACCATCACTCACAGCTCCCCACCACTTTTTAGTCGGATCATAACAGGACGCGGCACGCTGATCACCCTGCACCCAGGTATTCGTAAAGCTGCCCCACATTGCAGCGCCGAGCTGACAGTCCAGCTGCATGTCACAAGAGGGTACCACAGACTTGCCTGAAAGTTGGTACTCCTGAGAGCAAACTGGACTGGGCAGCCTCTATCGTGTAACAACAGGTAAAGGAGAATTTTACAGATAAAACCATGCTCACCCCCCCCCATGGCCTTCAGCTTTTTCATAAAAACACTTGAACAGAACCATTTACTGCCACGTGCTAGTCACACATACGTCCAAATTTGGCCCTGTAGTAATGAAGCACACCACACTAATTACACCTGGAGTTTTTATGAGCTCATTTCATAGGATATCTGGTGTTTAGCCAATTCTTACTCCCATTACTTATCATCTGAAAGCACGCTGGCAGCCCATACATATCTCCCCTTCTTGCCCTGCACACTGCTACACAACACTTGATAATATCACTGCAATCTGAGAAAAAGGCTTTCCTTGTTGGAAACATCTCTGGTTGTCTGCTGCACTTTCAATTCTTTGCACTTCCAGGATCATTGGACTCCCAGTGCTCAGCTAGAGGAGCTCTCCTGCATCCTACAGCGAAAGCAGTTCTGCCAAAATGCTGATGCAGTATTTTTAGGCAGTTTAGGCAAGTTAAATACAGGCTGTTCCACTAGCCTGCATTGCCTTGTTCTGCTGACTGGGTGCCAGGCTGACAGGCACCAGTACCATGGCAAGAGAGGACGGAAGAAGGGCTAAGGGCAGTTAAGCGCTCTCCTCCTGACTCTAGATGGTGTGTCCGGTCACCTCGCTGGCAGCCACAGGACTGCACAGACCCAGGGTGGGGGTGAACCGGCTGGGTCTGGGACCGCGGGACACCCTCTGTGCAGCAGCGCTCCACTGCCTGCCAGGAGCACGGGTCCCACCTCGCCTAACTCCGACCCCACATCAAATCACTATCCACACGCAGTGGATACGTTCTTAAGCCAGATAAATTGTGGTGCTCCACGCGCTGAGGCAGTCCAAACTCTGAAGTGTGTAACAGCTTCACAAAGCAATGGGAAAGATGCAGGCAACTCTGGGATTATGAGTGCTGACACACCGTGAGGAGCAGCACATTTCAAAGTAGCAAGAGAGATTTTGCAGCTAAAGGATGGCTGCTCCCTTCAGTCTTCCAAAGCCATGCCATGGCCACCTCATCCCCATGCATGTACCCACTGAGGGAACCTGCATCCCAAACCATCTGCCTGGAAGGTACTTCCCTGTGTGCGAATGGTAGCTGACTGCAAAGTCCTTGAATAGATGCACTGCTTGTTTCCTTGTACATCCTCAGTCAGGAAGCTAGAAGATAGCCTCAGTGGTCCAGTCATCCTTTTCCATTTCCTGAGACTTTGTTCTTCAGGAAGCAAAAACAGAGCTGGTAAGAGCTGATGGCATCACACACACACGCACACACTTTAAGTGCAGAACTAACTGCTGCTTCCCTGCAGTACTTTGAATCTTTCTCAACAGCAAATATTTTTACAGAATCACTGCAGAAGTGGGACTATAAGTCTTGTTAAGTGAACAACAGGGAGTAGCAAATATTTAGATTAGATTAGTTCAGTAACTGGTAAATAAACCTAAGAAGTTTTTTGTTCAGATTTCTGGTTTACTTGAGAAATATTTCCAGTTGCCTGTGAGGACACAAATGCAAGGAGCATGTGCATAACTAATCCTTTCCTGAGACTAGCAGGAAAAAGGATGATTCAAATGCTACCAATAATAAAAATAGGTGCAGGAGAGCAAAGACACCTGGGAATAGACTTTTTGTGCCACAGGGTCAGACAGGCCATAACATTATGAGCTAAAACCTAGAATAAAATTATATATTTTCCACTTGCATAAAACCAAGTTACTTCAAATTACTGCTAGGTGGGGCTCAGCTACCCAGTGCTTCCGCCCAGTTCACCAGGTTCAGCTCTTGTCTGCCTGAACACCCACGCACACACGCTGCAGGAACGAGGGCATTACCTGCCTCACAGATGCAGTGAAGAGGCACTGGCTTCTCCTTTTCATTCATTTCACCATTTGTTCATGGCCAGGACCCAGCACGTGCTCACCATACCACTGTGTCATCATCAGTCTCATACGGCACGCATGCACACATCCTATCAGCTGATCAGACAGGACCCATCCCACAACCAAATGAAGACATCTTCTGTTACGTGGGGAGAGCAGACCCCTGCTCTGTGCCCAACCACGCACGTACCTTGGTTGTGTGACCAGAGTCTGTTGTCAATCGCGTGATGTGTCAGAATCAATCTGACATCAGAGCCCACGGAGAGGGCTCACCAGCTCTGGTCTGGATGCCAAATACTATCAGATCAAGGCATCATGCAGACATTTAGATGGTGGAAATGGAGCTTAAAATAACAATTTGGATTGGTCTTTGACAAGAATAGGGTCCTTTGAAATAAGACTGATTTTTACAAGGGACCATTAGGAAGAAGATTTTCCTTTCTTTTGCATGCTAAAAATACTGCCTAGACTGGCAGAGTCATGATCTTGAAAGTCCTTAACTACCAGGAAAGAAGAAAAACATTTTTCCCACCCTACTGCAAAGTCTGAGAAAGTGGACCTGAAAAGCTTGCAAATGCATAAAAATTCTGCTGCAAAGAAAAGGACACAATGTGTTTTTCAGCTACAATGAGTAGGACAAGATGACACAGGTTTAAATTGCCATAAGAAAAACTTGTGTTAGACATTAGAAAAGCTCTCAGACACTAGGGATAACATTGTAAAATATACCTCCTAGGGAGGAGGCTGTGGGGCATTTACCATGGGAGGTGTTTAAGAAGAGACCAGACAAACATGTTTGGTGGAATAGTTTAGATACAGCTGATGTTGCCTAAGGAGGAGGGAGAGTCCAGATTAAGGTTTTTTAGATCTTTCCGAGCCCTATTTTTCCTATTATCTTTCTGTGGACAAGCTATCCCTACATCTACCTGCTTAATTTTCCTTTTCTGTAGCTCAGCTCAGCTAGTTTGAGGCTTGGGGGAAGGAGCATATAGCAGGCCTGATGCACAAGATACTGTTTATTCAGGATAAAGTCAGAAGTATTTGGGGAGTTGGGGAGCAATTTCTTCACTATGAATGCGTACACATCTGAGTAAGCTCTCTTACTGCCAAAACCAAGGTAGATAGGTAGACATGTCAAAGAACTTGAACAATCACAGTTTCCATCTTACAAATGGGGAACGCAGGGCACAGAGGTCTGAACCACCTGTAATGACACAGCAAGTTACAAAAATGAATCTGGAAGTTAGATTTCCTGGCTCCTCAAGTGACCTATTTGATGGACTACATGCTCCTCCTGCTCTCCTTGCCCTGCCTTGCTTCACTTCCCCACAACCAGGCAATGCAAGATTACAAGAACTGCAGCATTTCCTCATAAAAGTCTTGCCTGCAGCTGGGGGAAGTCAGACTACAATAGCACTGGTAACTTCTGCTGTAACAAGGACACACATCACAAAGATTATAATTACCAAGAAAACAAACAAAAAAAACAAAACACTAAAGCTGCCTCAGGACTTGCACCTTGCAGAGCTGATCTTGGGCTGCTAATCCTCATCTCTGTTCTTTAACTTGCCTCTTTCTGTCTAACATTTGACTGAAAGAATATATTCCTCTACAAGACGATTATCTATAAAAATAAAAAAGAGAAGACAATAAAGGACTCACTACTGATAAAAAATGGTATTGCTGGACAAGTGCAGAAGAAGCAAGTGAAGCACTGTTCCAGCCCACCGTGCAAAAGGAGTCGTCTGGCTCAGCATTTACCGACCACTTTCCTAAGGCTGCAGTAACTTACACCAGTAGGAAATCAGAATCCAAAGTGAAGATTAGAATTGAAAATCTCTCAGAACAGAGTATCATAAAGCCAGTGCCTGTCCTTCTGCACTGTTCCTTACCAGACCTGATAGGCTTGCTTCGATTTCCTACATGCCAGCTTCCTCCAGTCACCCACAGGAGGTCCTGCCTCTCACAGCTGGCTATGCTGAGAGACACCAGCCTCCAAACTAATTCTGAATTACTTTGGAAAAGCTCTGGTAGGCTCTAAGCCCCATATATAGACCAAACAGAATTTGGATTCACCATTAGCAGCAAGACAAAACAAGAATTAAAAGCATTAAAGAATAAGAAAAAAGAGTTAAAAGTGCACTAGGAGTGCAAAAGTCAAGAAAATCTCCAAAAAGCATCAATGACAGTGTTTTAATTTGTCATTTTCTAAAAAAAAAAAAAAAGAACAAGAAAGGCTTTTGCGTCACTGCAATAAATATAATCAAATTCTTTGCATGCTTAGGTCTTTTCTAGCTTATTTGAATGGCATAGTTAACTTTTGATTTATAAATCAAGGATATTGCTCACTGCTATAAGATGCATTCCACAGGGGCTCAAAGTCTTTAGCAGAGCCACACTGTGTGTACTTGCTCCTGATGGTTTCACGTTCATGTTCATCAACACTCAGCAAGAACCATAAACAAAGCCCTTCTCGGATGCACACATGCAGTTCCCATAGACTTTGCTGGGTATTCAGCTGACTTCAATAAGAACTCTGTGTGCATGCAGAAGGGCAGAACTTGGCTCTGCACATTTAATAAAATTACATCACTAGATACCTTATAAATGAAGGGCAATGCAGGCCATACTGAAAAACAACAAACTGAAAACCCGAAGTGTAGCCAAATCAGTTCAAATTTCAGCCAAGTTTTCCCAGAACAGTAAAAATGGTACACATTTTAGGCAAGATAAAACAAAACCCCTGCAATATCTTATTCACCAGAGTGTGCCCTGCCTCCTTTAGCAGGACTAAGTGTGAAACCTAGCCATCTACATAAGGCAATGATCTGGTTGTCTCAGATAGAGCAATGATATTGGCATATGAAATAATTAAGTAAAGGTCAAGTTACAAGCTGTGATTTGCTAAGTCATTTTCTGCTTCTATATCCCTGCTCTGTAAGTTATGAAGCTCATTGCAACTGGATTTAAAGCATAGCAGAATACCACAGAAGAAAAAGTAATCAATCCTATGATATTGACAACTAATAATATATTATTTTGAACCTACTCCAATAGTGGTATTTTAAAGATTTCAAATGCTTGAATCGAGGAGTATCTTATCTTAAAGCCTTCGCCCCTCTTTCCCAGCCCCCCAGAAGAAAACTGTAACAAAAATCCTGCACAACTTAGAAACAGCAATCCTCTTCCAAATTTCAAATGACATCTAGCAACACACAGTTTCTGCTAGGTATATTAGCTAGGGCACGCTAAGCAAAGCAATGCCACATGTGTTTTCTCCAAATTTCTTCCCTTTATTTTACTTTTACTCATTCCATGATGTAATAACCTGTGCCTTTTTACTGCCTCTTTAAAAATACCTACCTATTAGGATGAAGAATATTCCGACTTCTGACAATCTAACTACCAACAGGCTTCTTCGCACTTTCTGTTTGGCTGACAAACGCTCATTAGCCCGCAATTACAAATTTATACACAGAAGTACTCAGGGATGGAATTCACTGAGGGGGCTTGATGTTCACGTTTGGTTTTTCCCCTCTAAGCAGGAACATCTCTGATGATTTTCACACTTAAATAGCAGAACAGATTTCATGAATCATTTTTTCTTCCTGGTTGGAACAACCTCTATTCCCTGTTGCATTATAATACTTAGTCACTTTGCATAAAGTTGGTTATTACTGCCAAGTCAATGGAGAGAGGAGAGAAGTGGATGTAATGCCCTGATCTTACACGTGCAACAGGATACGTAGCAGGATGCTTCTTGAAGTAAATTATTTAAAAAATATTTAAAATTAGAAAATAAAATCATTACAAGACAACTCATGTAATGAAAAATTATATCACAGATACTGAATGAAAATGTCCAGTATATCTAATATAATACTGGTGATCAAAATGATTATAAAAACTTTTTTTTTTTTCCCTCACATGAAGTAAGGGCAGTTACAAATACTGAGTCGTATGGTCATCCACACTAGATTATCCAGAAAGTTAAATAATTAGTTTGGCGAAGTCTGTTTCTTCCAAACTACGGCATTGTCAAATGACTAGTTATGAGGTCTGGTAGGGCTCTGCTGTCTCAAATCCTCCCCCCCTAACATGGCACCCTGACATTGACAGCCTGTGAAGATATTTGTCTGTCTCAGGAGAACTCCTTCATGCCACCCAGCGACTCCAGATCTACCTTCTGTAGGCTCTGATGGAGCATGAGCCTGGTGAATTCACAGCGTGTGACAAGGAGCATCTATTTCATCTTACCCTTTGCAATTTGGGGTTCACAACCCTTCCCCCTCAGTCCCTGAGGGACAGGGTTGGTGGAAGGAGGGAGCTTTAACAATTGATGTTAACTTTCATTTATTAGTTTGTTTTAAATGTATAACATGACTCAATGAGAGAAAGAAAATCAAGTACCTTACATGATCATTTTTCAGGGAAACTGATTTTAAAGAGTTAAGAAAAAAACACCAGCCCCAAACTCTGCATGTCTTTTCTGCATGTCCTGTTTAAGCAATGACACATGAAGAACTTTATGTCCGAACAATTACCTAGTACTTTAAATAGGACACTACGGGAATAAGATTCTAAAATGTATTCACACAGCATGAGACTAATCCTCCTCTTGGGAATACTGGTGCAAATCAGAGCAACTCCTCAGAGGTCAGCTGAAGTACACCAGCATAAAACAAATGTGAGCTAGAAGAGAATCAGGCCCCATCTACCTTTATTTTAATGCAGAGGTTGCAGATCATCTGCAATGATAAAGTGAACAACATAAATAAAACTGACATTTATTCAATTGATCTCACTTCCTGCCGACTATTCACAGCTCCAAATATAGGGCTGAAGAACAATGGTTCAAGGAAGGGAGGGCAGAAAAAATCCTGCTTCTACCCCATTCACACATTCCTATCTGCCAATACCTCCAACTTGAACTGTTTTTCATCTCCCAGTACTGCTGAACTGTTTTAGGTTTAATTTGACACTGCTCCCCAGCTCCTGAAGAACAACTTCTCCTTACAATAAAATAAAAAAAATACCAGGATGCAGGGAAGAGAAGATAATTGCAAAAAATCTGTGTAAGCATGAGAATCTATGGAAAAACAAGCAAGAAAATCTATCTTACATACAATATGTATGTAAAGCACTAGCAAATTGATTAATTATTTGGAAATCTAGCTGAGAAAGAACTATATGTTTGCCAGGGGGAAAGACTACAATACGAAGCTATTATAAGTCATGGTGCCATTTCTGCTAATTTAAGTGATTCCGTAATTATTTGCTACAACTTCATGATGTCCTGAACCAGCTTCCTCCCCCTGTGCCAGGCTGATAAAAGGATCCTTAGCAACACACTAAATATATTATGCAATATATTGAATGCTACCAAGAAAAAGCCCTGAATTACACTGAAACAAAGAACGTCAGGTGTGAGCAGCAGCACCTCCCGGGAAAGACCACCTTTAACTATTTACCATGTCAGCAAACGCAGGCGTTCTCTTGTATCTCTGTTAGCAGCACGTAACGGTGTTTGCTGCACAGAACAAAGTTAACGCGAATTTTACCTCAAATCTACTTAGGCTCGAGCTCTTCGACCGAGACTTCTTGCGGAGATACACGGAGAAGAACCGCCGCACCGTGAACTTCTTCATGTTCATTTCCATTGCCCCGTCTGAGCTCCGGCGCGGAGCACGGCGGAGCTGCAGTGCCGGGGAAAGCTAGCGCATCCCAATTGCCCCCTATTTATATCCACAGGCAGGAGATCCTCTGGAGTGTCTGCTTCTGTTCATCCAGCCGGGCTGGGCTAGATGGGCGAGAGGTGCGCTGCCGCGCTGCTCCCTGCCCAGTGCCAAAAGGCGTTGTTACACTCCGTCTGCCTTCCCGCTGTTTACACTTCGGTGCTGCAAGCCGAACTCTCTCTCCACTCCCTCTCCCCCTCGCCTTAGGTCCTACTACACCCAATCAGGCTCTGCTGCCGCTGCATGCATAATCAGCTCCAGCAGATGACAGCTCCCGAGTCCCAGGCGTAGCAGGTTTGAGATAAATATTAGATGTGTCTGTGGCTTTGCGCTCCCCTCCTCTCAGCCAGGCTCTTTCGATTTCCTGGTTTCTGAATCACATGGGGGATAGGCACATGCTGCACTTCTGTTTTTAGCCCGGAATTTCAACGTTGCTGTAATTACTGAGGGCTACGGTGGTCAGATCTGAGAAGAGACGAGCTCCCGCACCAGAGCCTCTCCTGGGAGAAGGCTGAAGGACGCCATGAACCCGCTGTCGGAACAGGAGGGTCTGGACCTCCTCTTATTCTGGGGACTGTGCACAGTAACGCTTCCCACACCCTTAAATCAAAAAGCTTAAAATCCTATTCATAGATTACCCACCAGCTCTACATTAAAATACCTAACGCTGGCACAGCTCTGAAAATAGAAAGCACACGCTAAATGGGAAGTATTACTATTCTTATTGTACTACAGCAGGGAGCTACAGCCCTTCTCTGAGGTTAAATATGTACATCTATTTACAGGCTGCAGTTCTGAGCTGCTTGCTATACTGCAAGCATGCAGACTTACAGCTGCCCCCACCTCCCCCCAACATAAACGCATTTTTCAGCTTTTCTTCAAGAACTAATGAACCCGAGTGTGATCCAGAGACTGAAGAGCTTTCTCTGCCTGCCATACACAGCTTGGGCTCCTTGTCCTTGGCAGCCTTTCCTTTCTGACTAGCAAGGAGCATCCAGACATGCCTTTCTCCCATATCCTCATATGGAAAGTGAATGGCTCTGATGACTTATTAATGACTCAGATAAATAAGCCCAAAGAGAGCTGACACCACTACAGCCTGAGAAAACTCTCAGAGGTTAAATGACAATACCACTCCAGTCAATCTGCTCTACACAGAGGGAGTCAGACTTTGCTTTAATTGCATGTCTGGGCTCTGCTGTGAACCACGTTGGCTGGTCATGCCTGTCACTACCTGCTTTGTTTGCAGGTTCTCTGTCCCTCTCTTTGTTTAAAGCTCACCATAGTCTTCATACCTGGAAAAGCAAGAAAATAAAAACAAATAGAAGAGTATTTTGGCATTTATGGTTTCATTGAGAAGAAGGTCAGATTTAAATGGCTACCTTCAGTCTGTAATTTTCTATGGCCTCTGACTCCTCTGTGCCTTGACTATGGCTGTCTCCCCCAGCCTAAGATAACCGTGTAGCTCAGTGCGTGTATCAGAGTGGCAATCTGCTTTATCCCTTTCTCTTTTCAATGCCTCCTTCTGACCGCTTCTCTAATTCTCTGGATTTGCAACAAAACTGTACCTTCCAGGGTTGCTTTCAAGGTGCAGCCCCAATGTAAACTGCAACAAGCCTGGAGCGAAGGCAACCATACCAGCAGAAACTGGGCTATCTACAGGTACACCAAAACCCTTTTCTCAAGCAATAAACAGGTAAAAAGCAATTTTGTTGGTAGAACTGTGTCAATGCCAAAATTATTTGCTGTTGCAGCTAATCTCGTCACGTTTCACTTCTCCTCACAAGGTGACCTCATCACACCAGTAGTGGCCTGAGCGGAGCAAGGGCCTGAGGCGCTCGCCTCACCCTCCGACCCCCAGCCTCTCCTCGGCTTCCACTTGCTGTAATATTGCTAGTGCTTCTTTCTGCGTCCTGCCCTCTGTCTGCAAAGGGCATCCTCAGCCTTGCTTTCATGCTGACAAAGGCTTTGCAGAGCCACACGCATTCTCAAGTTCGTAAGCCACTTCAGCTTTAAATAGCAATCAGCCTAATCAGGGTAGCTCCCTGAAACCTTCCCCTCAGGTGTACAACAAAGTCCCACCTGGACACTGACATCATGCAGAGATGATCATTTCCCTGCTCTGAGTACACAGGGCATTATCCTGCCCTATGTAAGGATAAGCAGTATATGAGAGGCTGCTGCTAGTTATGCTAGTAGATTTATCACAGCGTTCACTTCCCACTATGTGTGCAGTACTTTAACATATAAGGACACACGGTCACCATTAAATGTACCCGTTCTGCAATAAACATCCAAGATTATGCAGGCTACAACTTATTACCTATCAGGTACATTTATTACATTCAGTATTTTGTTCTTTATGACAAAAAAAAGAAAAAAAAGAAAATAAAAAATCAGTTTGATGAATTGGCAGTTTATTGTGAGCATCAGAGTAAAAGCTGGCCTTTGATGCTACAGGTTATACTGCAACATAAAGAGCATGCCCAGGCTAGGGGGCAAGTCTTCTTACATCCCTGCTAAGACGCAGGTGCAGGCACAGAAATAGGCATGATCTGCTCTCTTACTCCCCTTCCAACCAGGTGATTAGGAATTAAATACAGAGGGACAAACATCCACCAGTGCCAGGACATTGCTCTTCACCTATGGGGCAGCAGAGCAACAGAGGTATTGCTGAGTGCATCTTCCAACTGTAAAGAGCACAAGCAACTGAGTTGCAAAAATTTAAGAAGGAAGAGTAAAACACAGAAATCAAACAAAAGGCATGAGCATGTAAAACTAAGCATAGGGACAAATATCTGAAAAGCAAATGCTACTACAGTTGCATTCACATGGTATGCCTCTGGGAAACAGAACTTAGTTTTGCTTCAGAACAACAAACATGAAGAGGTTTCAAAAATATTATCTCAAACTTTCAGCTACCAAGACAATATCCAGTTTTCCCAATGACTCTACAAAAAAAAAGTTGCAAGCCAAAAAACAAACTAGATGAAACTGGAACATTCATATATTTATAAACATGCAACTGTCAAATCAACCTGCAACTTGAAAAAATTCATTGCACTTAGAAATTCATTGCTGTAAATTATTATCAGCTCCCCTCAGAGCATTTTTAACTGCTGAGGAACTGGCTGGAAAAATAAATCAACCAAATGTCTCTGAGAGAAGAATAAAAAACAAAACTGGCAGAGGGGGGCATATGATGCATTGGCATCAAGCAGTAATACTCTGTATTCTGAATTACACTTTTTAAAACCATAATCATATTTGTTGTAGCACAAAATAAATAAATAAAAGATCATGGCTGCTCCCAGGGAAATTAATAGTAAAATGAAGTTTACTTCAACTGGAAAAGGGCTTAAAAAAAAACAAGCAAACAAAAGAAACCCAAACCCAGGATTCAGGACAAACTCTCCAACACAAACCACTCAAAATTAGATATCACACAGCCCAGGTTCCAAACTTTAAAAGTTAAACAGAGAATTCCCAATAATATCCAATGAAAGCTAAAGGACCTCTCCTTACGCAGATTGGACCATAACAGTGGTAACAAACTGAAGGACACAGACTTAGGAAATTCACATGGGGCAGCAGAGCGACCTGCACAGAAGCAAAGCAAGGATGCCAGTGGCTGATGCCACATGAATCATCAATTTCTAAAGAAACAAAGTAACTTGAGCTAATTTTTTTTTTTTTTGCATGAAAGAAAGCACAAATCAAAGACATCTACCACAAACCATGGCCTAGACTATAAAATTACTGAAAGAAATTCTATACTACTATATTATACAGCACGTCAGACCCTACGACCAAAATGGACTTTCTAACTTTTATGTGAACCAACAGTTTATAAGCAAAACCAGAATGATTCTGCTACTTGAGCAAATGAAGAGACCACTCTGAAAGTAAAAACTGTGAAAGTAAAAACACAAATTGATAGTATCTTCCTTTGTCTATGCAATCAATATTAGCTATCCTTCCTCAATAAGTTCATCAGAAAAACAGAAAAGACTCCAGAAAAGCAAGAAAGCATCAGAGGCACAGACACTATAGGCAGAACAAATAAGATTAGCAGAAAATATCATGCAGAGAAAGGGAAAACCAGAGTACTACAATAGGGGCACAAGAGACAATGCTATAGACAAGGTGAATTACATAGTACTGTTTACACTCTCATTAAAGAAAATTAGAATCAAGAGCAGATGTTTACAAGAGACACCAATGTGCAGAATGAGGAATAATACCTTCCCCAAGGTGATTATATGGTACATGACTCTCTGTTATTGCTATTTCCTGATCTTGAATGTTGGGCAACTTTCCATATGGCTTTTGTTTCCTCAGTGAGCAACTGAGTTGGTTATTTTTTTTAATTGGTGTTTCTTCTAAAAAGAAAGAAAAATGATGGGCAAGAAATGCCTGGGCTTTGATCTCATTCGATCAGCATGTCATTCTGGATGCCAGCCTTTCCAGCCGCTATACCTAGTTACATACCTTGTCCAGTTCAGCATCTCACTTATTTGACTGGAGTTCTCTCTCTCAAAAAAAAAGGATACACTGCCCAGCCAGCACTGTGGAATACAGGCAACAGCTTGCCATCTCAGACATGCTTCTCACCAGCAATAATAAACAAGTGATCAGCAAGGCTAGCTGGATGGGGATGTAAGAGAAGTTTCCAGTAGAGTACAGGTCCCTTCAGCCATTTTGCAAATTAGAATCATGGCTCAGAAGGAAGAAGAAAGCAAAGTCATACATCTCATCTAACTATGTCCAATGAATATGCAGGAAGCAGTTGGGATCACAGATTCATTGGCCACAGTCTCTTCTGCTCCTTGGAGCAATGCAGCAGACCTACAGCACCTGCTTAATCTTGTACATGCAGTATCAAGGCCTCAGGAGACTGGGCAAAGACAGGGAACCGCTTATATATGCATACCTTTAGTTCCTTAATTGCTAAAAGCATTATCCAACACTGGCACTTATATGAAAGTTGACTAGCATAAATGCAAGTGTAGCAATTATAGGAGAGAATGACTTGCTTTGAAAAGACCAGTTTTGCTCAATATGCTGGTATTCTTATAAGTAGATTCCATTCACCAGCTTCAAAAGTTCTTAAAACTGAGCATCAAGATAAGTTCCGGGTAAATTTGAAACCAATATTTCATAGGAATGCAAGTAGCTTAGATGGAAGGTCTTCTGTACTTTTCTTTCTAATAGACTCTACTTCAACAGATGAGATTAAAAAAAAAACTATACTTAGTGGCACTGAGAGGGTGAACAGTCTCTGCACGTATCATGCTGGTGTAGAAGAGGTCTCCTTGCTGCAGCTGCCCAAAAATCTACTACTTCAACTCCCTCTAAACATTCACTAGTCACGAGATGATAGAGTAGTGCTGCTTCTGGAGATATGAAATGGGGAGCACTATAAAGACATATGGCTTGCTCTTATTTGTGCACAGGGAACTGGGACTGCTGCAGAAATAATAGCTCCAGGAGAAGATAACAAGATTTGATTGAGTTTTCAGCAGATGACAGACGTTTTAACTCTCACAAAAGCATCTTGTGTTAGTGCTTGAGCATCAGATTGGCAAGTGTCACAAGTGCTGTATTGACTGCTCCCATATGTGCTTTACTACTTATAGACTCACACTAACATGCAACAGCATCACTGGCCACATACATGTCAGTTTGCTGTGGTCTGTTTCTAGGATGGAGATCAGGTCGTCTAGCAATCTGCATTGAAAACAGGCCAGGAAGAGTGTCAGCCTCAATTTTCTCCCC
>VXAA01004296.1:978198-1051901 GCA_013399115.1 Anseranas semipalmata
TTTTTACTTTTAATAACCATCAAAAGACCAAACTGACACTGCACTAAACAGAAAAGCCAGACCATGGTTTGCCCTTGAAATCCTGAAAGAGAGGGATGTGCAGAATGGGGCTCAGGAAAGTATCAACTTTAGGTAGAACTTTTCCCTTCTATTAGATAACAAAACTACACACCGAGGCAGAAAAGCAAATGAGATAGATAAAAAGCATCATATGTAGTTGAGCTGACTGATCTGATTTAATATCCTTCTATATCTGAGACTGTTTTGTGTAACCTTGAAAAAGAACCTTGATCCCTCTGGCTATGTCTAGTTGCAGCCCATGTACAAAATCCAGTCACATCCCGATTCTCTATGAGAATGGGGGCATGGATTGCACTGTTTCTCTTATTCTTTCCCACTGGCATATCATGTCCTTAGTGAAGGAAAACCACAAATTTCTAACCAGAAAAGAGTCAGACTGAGCTCTGGCCAGGTTCCCGATTTTGACAAATGGGTGTGTAAACTCAGGTCCCGAAATGCATGTACCTGCACAGACATTTAGTCACACCTCTGTTTCAGATCTCCTTCTATAAAATGGAGCCGGAGTACTCTGCCAATTCACGAGAGCTCTTTCAGAGTAAACAAAATGATTGTTACTATGTGCTCATAGTCAAAATTTCAGTTTAGACTTAGCACATATATGCTAGCTTTGTTTACAAAAACAGATTAACTGTGAGCAATGTCAAAAAAGAATAAACTGATGACACATGCAAATTCACCTTGGTAGGCATTATATCTAGCAGGGCAAATGACATATGGGATATTTTCAAAATATATGACACACCTAATGCCCACCAAAAATCGGGATCAAGGTTGTGTGAACAGCTATCCCATGCGAGACACCACAAAAATGAGATTTATAAATCAAAAATCAGTAGTCACTCTTGAAATCTTCTGCATTGGCTTCCTTCTTGTTGGACTTCTTGTATTTCTTTTTGGACTCATTTTGAAGGCCTGATTTAAATTACTGTAATAGCAGTACTTAAACCCAGATTACAGACACAGCTCTCCCTGCCATTTATTTACTTATTTATTTTTGAAATAGAAGCTGAAGAAGCAGAGAAAAAAAGGTCTGAAGTGTTGTGATACACCCCCTCTTTCTTTCTCTAATACAGCTACACAGGAAGTGAGGAAAAAAAAAAAAAAACGTGCAAAATCACTTCAACCTTCAGAAAAGTTGTTAGATTCCATCTGACATTTACAAAATCACATACTGATTTCTTAATTCACCTAGTACAATATGGCCCAATGTCCCATTTTACAGCTAACAAACTAAAACCAGTATTAAACTTTATTTCTGGCCACTTTAGACAGTAAAGCTAAAAAAATTAACATCAGGATTTCGTAACACCAGAAACGGAAAAGGACATATGAACAGGACTAGTAAAATGACTATGTTAGTATCTACTCTAAGATTTGAAGACATTTGATGAAACAATAAAACCTGAATTTTTAGAGCTCCTTTGAAATCATCCACATGGCCTGGATGCACACGTATAACCTCACAGCAGCACACAACTGTAGTAGCATACACATAGACATCTCACTTGGGATCGAAGTAAAGCAGACTCCATCCACTAGCTGTCTAAACACACCAGGACAAATGACAGGACATACCCTTACCACAAGGACTATGTGGGTCCAAAGACAGGTGCTGCAGTTCAGTGAAAAAATCTTATGTAAAGAAAAGAAAGGCAGACTATATGAATTTCTCCTCCTCTGGGTTAGGACTGGTTGGTGTTACAAGGTTGGAGGCTGGTATAATTTGGATACATTCAATATGTTAGATGATCTTTTCCTGTAGCCTTATTTGAATTCAGCTACATAAAGTGTCTCCTTCTGTAAACTGTAGTGCCACATCTCTCATCTGAGCCACCAGGTAGCAGGAAGTACATGCTCTTTTTGCATAAATGTTCCTGCCCACACTGGAGATGAGTCTTCTTAATTGATGCTTTAACAAATCTGGGAGAAATTTCAACATCTTATATACATCTTCCTACTCATCCAACAAGTGTGTGAAATTTGTTGCAAAAAGCATATATAGAATATGAAATATCCAAATGTCCGATTAATCTAATGATAACCTAATGGGCAAAGAAAAGTCACCTAAAGCCTTGGACATCTCTCAGTGAATTTAGTACATTCTTTCAAATCCCTAAATAACCCTACAATTCAAAGAGTTATAGAGAGAAATAAGTAACACTATGTATAACACAAACACATATGAAACAAGAAGCTATTTCCCATATGTGCAATGCCAAACTGGCAGTTTGTTTTGTCTGTTTTTCCTCAAGTAGAGATAAAAATGTACAATCAATTCTACCATAACATAAGTCATACCATTTAATACAAGTTCAAGTGCTTATTTATACCCTCAGATATACTAGTTAAAATCCTGCAGAATTTCCAGTGTCCTCCTTAGTATACTATGTGGTACAATGCATACTTGTGTCCAAGATGTCATAAAACTCTTTCCAAGGGAAACTGTCTACCTAAATACAGTGACATGTATTCGAACGATATGAAACATCCTTTAACACATAAATCTTAAATTCATTACTTCACCGGTAATCTGATGTTTAAATTTTTTTAAACCAATGAAAAATCCTATAGGAACCACCTATCTCCAAACTGTGAACTTAACATTAATGTCACAAACCAAAACATTTCAAATTCATAAAGCATGCTGTTCAGAACGTATGATTCACACATTATACATTCACCGAAATGTGACACTCGAATCCCAATACATTACTGGAATTTGTCTCTGCTCTTTCCCTGAATGTCCAATATGCAATCTTACCCTGCAAAGCAGCGTGGGACAGAATGTCTACCCATTAGCAGACTGACGAAGACTGAGACTTCTTCAACTCCCAGAGGGAAAGCAGGTATCTGTCTCAGATGGGAGGAACAAACAACGCAATTGCTACACAGACTTGTAACAAGGTTCCCTCTCCCTCGGTTACAGACACTTCAAGGGCAGCTTGCTGAGGATGGGCAGCCTGGGTAAGCGGCTGCAAGCAAGGCCGCCAGGCAGCCTTTCCCAGGGCAGGGCAGCACCTCCTCAGGCACAGTGAAGGCAGGGCGCTTCAGGAGCGCGATGGTCTTCACAGTCTGGCTGTCAGGCACCAGCGGCTGCTCCCAAAGGACAGATGAGGTGGGAGCAGAGGTGGCCTCAGGTCAGAACACGCCCTCACCCATGGGCACCATCGCCTGGGGCTAAAGACAGGGGGCAGAGCTGGGGCTGGTAACATGGCCCTTGGGCAGCCCCAGCCACGGCGAGGGGATGGGCCGGGTCCAGCCGGGAACATAAGGAGATGGGGCCAGAGACAGGGCAGGAGACAAGGCTGCAGTGCGAGGGGTCCAGGCAGGAGGCAGGGGCCAAAGGCAGGGCTGGAGGCAAGCTACGGTGTGCCTTCAAGGCACCTGGCCAGGGGACAAGCTACCCATGGCACAGGGCCGAGGTCTACACCCAGGAGGCAGGCCAGAGACGAGCGCTCCTCTGGTGTTGCTTGGGCCAGGGCTGGAGGCCCCAGGATGAGTAGAAATGGAGCCCCCAGAGACACGGCAGGGCTGTGTGAGGGGTCCCCACCAGACTGCCCAGTGCCATGATGCCCTGTTGGTGCCCTCCGGGGCCCGAGGCCAGCATGCTGGGCAGAATAACCCCAACCTGGCACCCTGCGCTAAGGGAAAAGGCTGCCTGTTAGCAGAAAGTTAGACAATTGCCGAAAATGCAAAGTGCCTGCTCTATAACCCCCACAATGCTGGCCACCTCAGTCAACCTAAACACATATTCACAAATTCAGATAGGAAAAAATCCCAGAAAAAAATAATGTTACAATGGCATCAATCACATAGCAAATTCAGTGAAACATAACGAAAAGCAAAACAAGTTGCTGGAGCCCAAGTTGACTTAGAAAAACAGTTTAACTGAGTTTGCAGTGAGCTTAACAATGGTACAAACTGCCTCATTTTGGCTTGCTACTTATGACATTTAACATAGTATCGATGTTAGCAATTTGTTTCTCTAAGAAAGGAATAATCTATTACAAAGATCCAAACTACTTCTTACCAATACTAGGTATCCCTTGAAAGAGCAGGGAATAACAGGACTGGCAACGTGGAGGGCCTAGACACATCATCATGCTGGGGGAGGAATAACTGCTCTCATTCCCTTGAGGTGGATCGTGGCCTGCAGACCACTACAAATGCTATATTACTTAATAGAAAATACTTGTTTCACTACTGACTATTGTGGTGCTCTAAACAAAAAGCAGACTGGTATGTTTTCTTTCTTTCTTTTTTTTTTGATTTGCTTTAAAACAAGTCCACACAACATTCAGACATTATTTGATCTCACATGCAACACCACACACCTATGATTCACTTGGGAGCCATACTGCCCTACTGTATAGCTTCTAAACACAGTTTCTTCTCTAGTATTGACTATGGCACAAGAATAGAGTTAAGATAACATCAAGCTGCAAATAAATTGCAGCTGAACATCTAGGGGACTCAAAACTTCTTGATTTATCATTGTGATTTTACTATGTTCTTAACATTTACAATATCTTCCTTTCCCTCTTCCTTCACTCCGTCATCCTCTCCCCATCTTCTCTCTCACTTCCTATTCCTCAGATCTTCTCTTCAAATGTGTGACTCACTTCTTACCTTCATCCCTCTTGTCTTAACTCAAGAACGCTGAAATCATAAAAATTAAACTTGAGCTTGAAGGCAGAAGGATTTCACCTATCTGATTTTTAGGGACTACTTTATGGCACGTATCTGGAATTCAGAAGGTCCAAAAACATACAAGAAGAAAGATGAGAGAGAAGAAATCAGAAAAAGACATTCAGGGGACTATACATGCTATGTAACACGTAGGGTGGAAACAAAGACAGAGAGAAATCCTTTTAGCAGCATGGCTGATTTTTGCAGTATTATTGCGTGCCTTCTAGCACACCTAACTTTAACATCTCTTGTCTTCTGGAGTCATGGAAATGCAGAAGAAACATCATATTTCACCGAAGAAGAAGAAAAAAAAAAACGGCGCCCCTAGTCCAGTTAACCTGTTGCAAGATGGGTGTAGATGTAAGAGATGCTGAAAAACAGGAACCAAATCAAGTTCTTCGTGGGAAGGAGGAGTGAAGCTAATACCACCTGCTTCTCATAGGGCCAGTAATGGATTTGGAAACCACACATAGATTTGTTGTGTTTTAGACAAAGATCTTGGCTTGTAACAGGGACATCATTAGTCCTGGCATAAGCCCATCACTTATGGCCTCAGTCTGCCATCTCCAGGCCACCATTTCCTTCTTCCTTTCTATTGGTACAATTATTCACACAGCCACAGGATGAACCAAACTACAGAACTAGTCCAAGTTAAAATTGGGCCAAAACCCACCCCAGAACATTAATTTTAAAACAGTTCAGTTCCCTGATCTCATTCATTGTGTGGCTATACAAATGTCTGTGCCAACCCAATATTTGTTCCTGTGGTGGGGACAGGAACGTGTGCTTATGAGTGGCTCTTCCTTGTTTGGCCGGGATAGGTTATGCCAACATAAACTGCCTGCTTCCCTGATATGAAAGCGGCATGCTGTTGCTGCCTGGCCCAGCAGAACTGGAGTCACTGACCACGTCAGACTACCCTTTAGATGACAATGAAAGTTAAGAGAATAGCTCTGGCATAGACAGAGCATTTTAAAATGTCCTGAAGTATTTCTGCTTTATAAAAACAGCAGAAGTGAATTGGCAAAAAACATAAAAGAACTGTAATAATGGACTTCCATTATATGCATTAAAAACTTGAATCTATAAATGATTCTCAGCATGTTTAAAAGGAAAAGGAATTCTAAGGGTAAGAAAGAGTAACCTATAGCTGCACTGCAGAAAGTCAGGAGGTTACATGACTTAAATTGACTCAGAGGTGCCGATATTAATACTTTTCTTGTCAGGCTATTCCACATTCTGCTACATCTGTATAACTGCACACACAAACACATATCTCGCACAAATCTTTGTACGCAACTATGGTATTTATGCTGATATACGCAGAACTTGAGTACATTAGGTGCTACAGGTCTGAGACATTAGTGATTTTAACTTAATTACTGCTAGTCCTGTATCACCTATATCACCTCTTCAGAGACACTGCTACTAAAACAAGAGATCCCTACGAGGCTCAGGGACAGAGAACTTCAGGTTTGCTTGGGCTTGTACCTTTGCTATCCAGGAATAATGTGCACTGTCAAGTCAACCAGGGCTAAAGTTTGTACATATATTCTATTTCCTCACTTTCATATTCTGCGTATCTATCTTGTTGCACACAAGCTCAATAGTGGAGCAAGCCAACTGATTCTCCTAATGAGGAAAGTCAGAGGCAGAACAGTCACGGAGTCACACAAGCAGACCTCGTCCCTATAGGCAGGGTGAATGTCATCCCTACAGACAAGGCGAATGCAAACAGAGTGCCCCGAGCTCTGCAATTTGGATGTTTGATGCACACAGCTCAGAGAATTTGAGAACCATAATAGAATATGGATGTAACCACAAGCATTTGTTCAACAGACAATTGCTCAAACTATCAAACTTGGTTTAATACCGTCATAAACTCATCTCATGCAGTTAATTTAAGTTTCCAGTGCTTGCTGCTCCCCTTGGGAGGCTGTCTAGAAATTCACCGTCCTCTAATGGTGAAAATCCTTGCTGTAGTGCCTAGTACAGATGCACTACAGCCAATTTAAAATCCTTTGCTCCTATGCCAGCGCTTTTCTTTAACTTATATATTTATTTTCCCTACCTATGCCATTTGAAAAACAAAATCTGCTTAATCATATCCTATCCCAGTCTTGATTTGGCTGTGCTAAATGAGAACGGGCTCTTTTAGCCTCCCTTCACTCAAACATCTCTCCATGTCCGCGTCCCAACATACAGCCCTATCCTAGACTTGTTCCAGTCTACATTAGTCTGCCTTGTAGATGCTGTGAGCAGAAGGTTTTATGAGAGTCCCAGCAGTAGCATTAACTAGAAGTTCTTCATCAAAAGAAGCACTTCAGAGTGTTCTTCATTTTTCCCATGACCATTTCAGATTGGTGGTTCACTGCTGCCCTGTAACTGAGCAGCAGACGAAGCCAGTCTTTCTCAGTGGTATACTCGGAGGTTTCTATACCTGTTGTGTTCTCCGTGGAGAGAGAGACACACCTCTGGGATCCCTTCGTGGTGTCCTCTGAGATGCACAGGATGAAAGGGATTATTTATCTTCTGGAATGCCTTTGCATTGATTGCAAAAGGAGCTTAGACAATTATCTTTCATTAGATGCCTGACTTTAGGTAGCTAGAGTGAGAACAATTCCTTTCCTTGGTATGATTTGGCCCAGTAATTCACTCACTTCATGCCAGCTGGGAGGTAGAAACTGGAAACTACTTTTACTTTTTACAGCTCTAAAGCAACATTTCAGACTATGAATTAGTTCATATGCTTACCTGACTTGGGACAAAGGCATGCTTATTTCTCAGGATACAGTATATTATTATTATATATATATATTATAATTATAGATAATTACACAGTGTGAAATGCACATCTGCTTTTTTAATGCTCCTTCAACAGATAGGCAGCAATGTCAAGCAGCAGTTAGAAAATAGAGATAGGATGAGGCAAATTTTTGGAAAAAGGACTGATGGAATAAAAACAAATTAGACACTCATCAACCTTTTTACCTATAGACCTTTCACATGCTTCTCTCTCAGTTTACTCTATCAGAGAGTTCCAAATAATAACCTACACTCTCAGACACATGGGAGGTAAGAAATAGCAGAGGACAAAGAAAAGTTTGTTATGCTACCAATTTTGAAAGCACGTTAAGAAAAATGAGGTTGCTTGAAAACACTAGCTCTTGTTCTGTGGAGCTGTGCAGTCACTCACCCTAGCCATACAGCATTAGCTCAATTGTATCCAGTGGAGAAGGCAGAGTTTTCTTGCATCCAATATTCAGAGAATATAGCCTTCCTTTTTTTTCCCTCCAGGGAGTTGGTTAGAAAGGAAAGGATTTCAAGAGGCAGGGAGGAAATCAATTAAAAAAGAAAAAAAAAAGAAAAAAAAAAGAAAAAAAAGAAAAGTTGGACTCAAAAAAAAAAAATCAGAAAGCAAGCATTGCAGCAGATAAGTCATCTCCTTTTTTGTCCTTCATGGCTCCCTCAGGACAGAAGCCCACTTTATAATCCCGCACTGAAGTCATTAGCTGTATTACCACACCAGCTAAGTGTTCTGACCTTTTCTATACATCTGAATTCTTCTATCAGGTCTTGGATTTTATAGAGCATTAAGAAATTGCTTTCAAAAAAAAAAAAGTGCTTTTTCATATTTTTGTGCCTCTTGGAATCATCAGTGGTCAAAATGAACCTTGGTCATTTTGTCCTAAGTGTATTTCTTCCTTTGATAAACATGCGTTTCTTTTAAGCATACTATTAACTTGGAATTTATTGATTCTTGTTCTGGTGATAACTTTAATATCACTGTGAGAAATTTTCCCCTCAGAACCACTAATGCATAATCTGAATCTTAACTTAACCTTGATTTGAGTTTTGTTTGGATACTTCTTTAGGCTTTTTATTTGAAAAATAAGCAAGTTAAGCAATCACAGGATAAATACTACCATCTAATATTTCTTACATAAATGTACTGCTCTTAAAATTTTAAAGTCTGTGGCTCAGTAAAGAACTCTGATTTGGAGATGTTTAAAACTTAGTATTTCCTAAATACATGCAAAACTGGGTATAAAAAAAAAAACACAAAATTAAATGTGAAGTTTCAGAAAAACTCTGAAAACATTTCTTAAATGGCTAGCACATTCTTTCTTACCATGCAACATTTTGAATTATTTCATCGTAGCAGGATATAATAGAAATCATGTTAAAGAGAGTGGAAAGGGATATCTGCATATCCCTAACTCCAGTCTTTTGCTTAAAGCAGGACCATTGTCAGCACTAGATCAGGTCAGCTATGACTTTTTGTAGCTAAGTCTCAAGCATCCGCAGATGAAAGATACAGTCTCACTGGGCGACCTAATCCATTGCTATACTACCTGGTATGTCGAGGTCTGTTTTGATCTCCAGACTAAGCCTCGCTCGGTGGCAGTCATGGCCACTGACCACAACTGCTTTTCCTGTTGCTACCAAGAAGAGTCTGGCACCTTCATCTTCTGACCACCCTTCGTGTAGATGTGGACTGCTCTTACATCACCCCCCTTAGCATCTTTACTAAACTGTGAAAACCCAGCTCACTCAACTTGTAAATAATGTGTTCTAGGATCTGGCCCTGCCCAGTTTTTCAATAACCTTCTTGACATAGGTCTTCCCAAAATGGATTCTGTAAGATAAGATGTATTCATCACTAATAGCAACCATGACCCGCAGACATAAAACACGTACATTTTCACAAAACTTGTCATCAGCAGGAATGTATGTGTTGTGACTAGTATAATGAAATAACTAATATAATTCTTTATATTTTAATGAGAATTAGTTTAATATATACAATCCTCAAAAGTTTAAATCATTTACATTCAAAATTTCAAAATGAAGTCATACTTTCTCTGCAAGAACTGTCACCAAAATTGAAGTCTGAAAGTTTAGATTTAAATTACTTCAGCGTTTCTCATTTAAAAGTATATAAGCCCATTTATTTTGCAAAATTATTTAACTAGTTGTAGTTATTACTTTCCTTTGAATATGGGCTTTTCACTTCTGCAAGAATCAAACAATTTTATGAAGCAGCTCCAATCTTCCTCAGCTCCATGCACCTCAGCATCAGAACTCAAACATACACTACTATGACCACTAACAACAGCAGCATTACTTTCTCAATGCTTGTACAACTCTGCTGCATCAAAACAGACATAAAGCAATTGCCCTGAACCAGAATTTATTGTTGTTAACCTTTATGCATTTGTGATAAGCAATAAGGTTGTGGAAACACTACCTGGATTATTTAAAGTAGACTTAAAGGTTACATGGGATTTCTTGTACTGATCAGATTAATGTTCCTTACAACTCAGTAAGCAGTATCTTTCATCGACCAATTATTAATGCTTCAGAAAAGGAAAACAAGCCACAATTCACCTAGCCACTTGCGTAACAGCCACCAGCGATGGTGGCATGTATTCTTGAAACTTAGTTTCATTCATGTATATCCTGAGTGATAATACCAGATCGCCTTTCTTTTGGCTTGCACAACTTGAAAACACTTTTGAAACAAATTATCCTTCACTTAGTAATTTCTCAACACAAAGGGTGCTTGCTGCCGTAGCCTCTTCTGACAGCAAGATCACTGTGTTTCCTCCGATTAGATCTGAATTTAGTGTCCTTTAATGAAAATTTTCCTAAAGTTATGTGACTGTGCAAATGATAAGGTAAAATAGTCATCCTCTTTGTTGTGATTTTGAAGGCACTGTCGTTCAAGATAGATAATTTTAGCATTGCCAATCTCTTAACTAAAGTTTGGCATATCTCTAGGCATTTGCATTACTCTTTCTGGACCTTTGTTATTTTCTCTGTGATTGTATTTTCAGATAACATACACAGGATATTAGGCACCTCTCATACGACAGGTGCATATGTGATTTCTGCATCTTTCTACAACCCTTTCCCAAGCATCCTACCTTTTTAACTGTTGGTGCCAATGGCGCAGATGCAGACAATGTTACTCATAGCTTCTCTGTTCCCATTTTTAAGCACATACTAGGCCTCCCATCAGCAAAGTGACACAGATCAAAGCGGTTAACAGCAGAATATGTAATATATGGAACGCTCCTATTTAATTTTCTCTGTTTGCAAACATACTTTTCTTTGTTTTAATTACGGCACCGCATTAGCATTGTTCTAATTACCTTCTTCAACCAAAGTACATATTCTAAACTACTGGCACTTAGTCTCTCAAATCTCAGTGAAGTAACACTAATAGCTTCTGCTAATCACTCCGCTCCACCCTTCCAGTGAAAACAATACCAGTCTCATCTCCCAGCCTGACTTTATTTTCTGTAGCCATGGGAAGATACCAGCAAAAAATGCACCCTTTAAGAGACACAAGGAGGGAAAAGGAAGAAAAGTTGCCTGAAAAATTCACGTCCCACGAAAAAGGAATAACCACTTGTGAACCACAGCATGAAGATTTAGCAACTTTAGCAAGTTTAGAAAATACCAGAGCATACCTGATGCTGGCAGCTACCGGATGGGTCATGCTGGGCACGCAGCTACCCCCAGCCCTCAGTGACCGGCGGGTCATTGCCTAACCAGGTTGTAGTCTTAAGCTGAAGAAAACAAGGAAACCTTGAAGAGAACAGGCAGATTGGTAGCCTTGAGCTAGCAAAAGCAAGGGAGATAAGGGATGAAAGCTAGAAAACAAGAAGGAGGAAAACAGCTGAAGGAAGATACCAGACCGACCTGTGGTAACCTTTTGCTCATTAAGGGGTCGTTAACATTGAAAACCACACCCATCAAAATGCAAATGTATGGAAATGTCGGATTTGGTGCCCCCCCCCCCATCCTCTGTAAGGCGCAAGCTCAATAGAGCTAAGTTAGGTGAGCAAAACCAACCAATCACAAGTAGCCAGAGAGACAGCTTTACAAGTTAGCTGCATATAAATAACGGTGCTTCAAGCCAGAGATGTGCTTGCTTTGCGAAAGATCACTAAGCGCCTGGTTCTGCAGAATTACATATTTAATTATTTAATTAAAAGACCTCTGTGTGGATTCTGACTCTGTGTGCTTATTGGCCAGGCGCACCAGGCACGAACCTACAGATAACAAGGTCAGACCCTTCATGGTTAGTGGGAAATGCATTCCTCACAAATACTTCCATATGTATCCTTTTCACTCTGTTATGTCTATATCAATAGGCAGGCAACACATTATTTTCACAGATATTAAGTACTGACTGTTGAATTCATACCCAGCTGTGTCTGAGCTCTGAGACACTTGGCTACTGAAGCTAATATGCACTGGCTATGTGGACTCACTATTATCAGCCCATGGTTACTATTTACAGTTTCAAGGTGTAGAAAATACATTTATTTTTCCTTTTTCCCTTGCCTATGATCAGATTCAGTAACTTCTCTTTTAGGGGGGTCTTGAAACCACATTGAACATCTTACTAGCATTGGCATGTTGCAAATATTTGTTCTTAATGTAGATGATTTGGTCTTCTTCACTGCTTTTACTTGTGCCTGAAACCTAGCACATTTCCTGATAATAGCTTGGCTGAAAATGAACTGTGGGTCTAAAGCTCATACAGACAGATTACACAGAAACTCCATGTCAGCTCTGTTTTCCAGATGTTTCAGGAAATCTGCATATCCTTCTTGGGGAGTTTGGAGGCAAACTCCATGTCCCTAGTTTCCAATGGCAACTGTGCTTTTTGGAGTTCTTTGGCAGGCAAAAACCACAAACAGCTTTTCCAGAATATTAAAAATAATTGAGATAATGTAAAACTAATAGATTTTAGCTTAGAGGGTTGCAAAGAATAGCCTGTCATTGTTCAGACAGCTCTGTAATAGAGCACCTTGTTAATTAGAGATGATTCACAAATGACTTGCAATAGATTCTTTAGTTCTGAATAGCAATGATATTTTCATACCGAGCTCTTATCTACTTAGGAGTAATGAAGCTTTAACTTTAATTAAAAGGAAAGCTTTTTTTTTTTTTTTTTTTTAAGCCTGTAAGTCCCAGCAACACTGAAGTACAGAAAATTAGCATGCCTTATAACAATTTTCCATATTTAGAGCTCTGCACTTTATGGTTTTGCTTTCGTAATATTCCCCACCAGAGGAAATCTAAGCACCTGAGTAACAACTGTTGATGAGAAGGTAATACTATTGCTGCTTTAAATGGAGAAACAGGCAATGAGGTGGAAAATTGTTTGCTCAAGGCCTCTCTCAGCCAGTCTGTGAAAGAGTAAGAACAGAACTGCATCCATCCGAAGTACAGGGCCAATCGCTTACAACTGCTTGCCTCATCACATAATGCCATCTGCTTCACTTGACGGGCATCCGCTGCTTTGCATCATGATCATTACAGTGGTACAGTCCGACATTATAACACCTCTTTGCTACTGTCTCCTTTCCTCTTCCTTTCTCTTGCCTTTTGCTAGCACAATTATTTGCACCAGGGAGCCCGCAGTGGATTATTCCAAGGACCTAAACCCACAGAAGAGGAACCCTACACATGCAAGCTTTCTGCCGGTTTAGCTCCCTGAACTCACCCCTGAGGGGCTGGATGAACTTCAGGACCTGAGCAAAGAGACATGGTGGGAGCATGCAAGAGCAGGACAGCTGGCCACAAGACGGGCTTAGCTGCTATGCCAAACGGGACTTTAAGCTGGCATTACCTGGCACTGAGACCCCATACCTTGAGCTGCCTCTGGCATTATGTTTTTCACATCCCAATGCAGCCTTACAGCGGGAATGTTGGGGCTCCCCTGCTTCTGCCTGGAATTTCCCATAGTAAATGCATACATGTGCCTATGTACAGTGTGCGCATGAAGGAGCTCAGTTCAGTTGCACTACTCTCTGGGTTTGACCCGTGCTTATGTGCTGTGAAGTCTGGAGTGAGGCTGAACACACGCTTCCATGTGTACGCACGCACCCATTAGGATCAATGGTGAGATCTATCTATTCTGTCACCTTATCTGTCTACCTGTGAGCCTAGGAGAATTCCAAAATGTTTCTGAACCCCAGCATTGCCAGGCATTGAAACATGATGCGAAGTGACAATTACTGCATTCAAGACATTTGATGAGAAGCTATTAATTCAATAATTGATACAGGCAACGACACAATGCCCCCTCCCCTCTTTTTGAAGAGGAGGAAGGAGGTGGGATGACCTGCCTTCAACAATGGCATTATACTTTCTGAAAGATCACCACAAAATTCCTTAAGATTGTTTGCCAATAGATTTGCAGGATTCAATATTGTGAATCATAAGGAAAACAGTAATGCTATAATTGTAAAACTTAAAAATAAAAGAACAAATCCCTCTCAGACTCCACATTCAGCACCTGTAGTATGAAAAAAAAATTGTAATCACCTGCAGATTTCCATCTCCAATTACATTAAGTGGCAAGAAAAGAGAGTACATGCAACACAAATGCAAATATTTAGCCTTTTTACTTGTCATTTAGGACTCATGACAAGTATATACAAGCATGTTACCATTTAATTCAATAAACGGAACTGTATTCAAACTTTTTTTTGGATCTGAAAGGAATTACTCATCTCCAAAAAGCCACCTGCACAATTCAGTTTTCTCAGGATCAAGACCTTTTTCCGCAGTCAGCTCTTCAGAGAAAATGCATGTTCTCTATATCAGCATTAAGCACATACTAGGCGCTTGACTGATACAAAAATAACAGTGCAAAAATCAATAATGACTGCATCTCAATTTGAAGAACTAAAACATCTTGTAAAACACACAAAGAAGCCAATCAAAGGAATGGCAGAAAAGCCCAAATAAAGAAATTAGAACTTTTGGTTATTTCAAACATAGTGAACAAGTAACAGATGATTAAACAACATGCTCCAACAATTTGCCTTTCATAACTGGCTTCACTGTACATCTAATAGTATGCTGTTAAATATAACAGCATAAAAAACTTACTTTTTTTCACTCACCAGCATAGCTGTTGATTGTAGTTTCAAATGCTTTTTTTTTTTTCCCTGTCTTATTCATTGATCTGAGTTTTACCAGATCCCAAATTAAAGACAATCTCTCTTTAATGTAAGTTTAGAGATGACTGAGATTAATTCAGGGAAGTTTAAGATCAAGAAATGCTTGTCTGAATGTAACCTGTATTCAGCTTTCAACAAGCACCCATGCTAAGGACACCAGAACTTCAATAAACAGCAAAATCATCGCCACGTTCTTCATCTATCAAGGGAAGTTTTTGTTACACTTTCAACTGAAGTCCATCCTTTTTCAGGGAAAAGTTCAGGTGGCAAAAAACCACCCAAAACTCACAAATCACTATGTCTTTATATATTGTGCTTTAAAAAGCAATTTTTCAGTAGGTGCTTCCACAATGAAGTTTTTTAATAGAAAATGCAACTGACAATTGTTTCATTACAAACCTTCCTCCAAAAGCATTTGATTTGCTTTAGATGCAGTAAGCTTGCATATTAGAAAATAAGCACCAACACGTGCCCTCATATTATAAGTCTATAAAGCTCTTTACTAAAGTGGATCTGAAGTTCCAAATCATTACTTTTTCTCCACAAATCTCTTTATGTGACAAAAAAAAAAAAAAAAAAGAATGAAGAATAACAACTCGACCATAAGAGTCTCTTTATACATAAATACTTTTATTGTCCAATATGGTACTTAGGATTTTTATAGCACTACTTCTGGCACCTCACGTGGGTTTGCCAGGGCATGTTGAAGACACTGTAATATGAAAAACATTTCTAAAAGAATTATTTTTGAAGGACTTTTATTTTTTCTTGTCTTTTTACTATACAACTACTTCCTCATATAGCACATACACGCGCCTGATCTCCATCACACAGTGTTTACCTGAGAACCTGCAGCAACGCTCTAGCTCGCATGCCAGCCTCGTGTCACCCCAGGGTACAACTCGTGACGGTTCCTAGGGAACTTCCTGGAAAATGCAGGCCCTGAACATTTAACACTCAGAAGGGTTAAGGTTTGAAAAAGGTCAAAGGCTTTTGTCTTGCTTATTGCAAATTATGCATAACAACTCTTACATCTGGAAAATGAGATGGAATTGTAACATTTAATTTTAAAGCTTATTTTGAACAGCTTTTTGTTTAGAATTTCTTTTGAGAAAGCCTACCCCGGTTTTATCTGTATTATCTGCTCTATATCTATCTATATCTATATCTTTCCCAGGTCTAGGCAGGATTCTGCTCACGCACTTTGTAATGAGCATTCCCACAGCAATCATAAAACAACAGACAACACGACACACATTTACAACTCATTACTTTTTGTGCTTCTCAGCACAAATTTTCTTAACCCCTCTCAGCATCTCCCTTTTCCCTGTGCATAACTGTACTTTCCCAAAGGGAAAGCTGGATTTCAGTTGGGCCTTCATTGTCTACCATGTGAAATATTTTACTGCTATTGTCTGCACAGAAGTCTCACGTTTTTGTAAAGGATCCATGATATTAAAGACTCCTCCTCTAACGGGAATTTCTGCCCAGTGACACAGACATGACAGTTTGAGTGTGTGCAATCACATGTGGTCCAAAAGCAACAGCTGGATACGTAAAGCAGACGTGTCCAAATTCAACAATACTGAGGAAGGAGGGAGTGAAATGGAATCCAGAGTAAAGAAAGGATACTTTTAATTTCAGCCAAGGTAACCGGTAAGCACATAATTAAAGGAAGATTTACTCACTCAAGCGTGGGTGCTTTGGGTGTTTTTTGGTTTTACACACCTGGTCTGAAAAACTTAATTATACCTGCTACACTTGTTATTTGGGTGATACTGTTAAGCATTAGCACACCATCGACAATTTTTCAAAGATAAATTCTGAAGTGCTGCTGCTTCTTTCATTTTCCACTAACATTAATTGGCACCATAACAAAATCAGAGTGCTACTGAAATCCATGGGGCTGAATGAATCAAAATTGTACATGAGCAGAATTAACTCTATATTCTGTACTAAGAGTACACTGCCAGCCAGGTGTAGTTATGATAAGTGGGTAACTTACTTTGTGAGCAGTCCACTTGCAAGCAAGATCTGCAAATGCAATGGAGGGCCATTCAACTGAGCATGAATCAGCACACCACCAAGGGGAGCAGGGGAGCTGCAACATCACTCATTTGGGTTCTGAATCATCAAAGCATTTATATTAGTTTAATAGTGTTGTAACTACATGGAAAGCCATGCACATTACACCTCTTTCCCCTGCAGTCTAAAAGGGCCTGCTGCATCCAGAATTTTAGTTAAAGCAATGGGACTTCTGCGTCAGGTTTTCATTGTTCTCACACTAAATCAGGCTTTCATTTAAAGCACAGCTGTAATTTTGTGCCAACGGCACTCTCCTATAAAAATTCCCTCCACTGGAATGATGATCCCTGTTTGGAGCATTTCTCCCTCTCCCCTGTAAACCAGAGAAGTCTTGACAGATGTTAACCACTGGACGGAGCCTTCCCAAATGACCAGGGAAGGCAGTAACATATCCCCAGCTCAGAAATAGGGCAGGAGCTTGCACAATTTCTCAGGGAATCTTCTTGCACATCAGGAGAACTTTCCTGGGCCTCACTCCCAGGTGGAGACAGAAGCAGAAGAGGCACAGGGTACAGGACAAGTTATGTTTGTGCTCAGAAGGAAAAGAATCCTGCTGGAAGCCAATGCAGCCAGTATGGCTCTGTGCAAAGGCCATAGACTTCTAGTTTGAAGTACCTCCATGAAAAAAAAATCAAAACAGTTCACAGAAAGTAAATAGCATAAAGTCTTCCTCCATGACTTATGTGGTTTTCGTCAACAGGGAAATTATAAGCAATTCAACCATCGTCAAATATTTATCAATCTCATTTGATTAGATTGCTAATCCCAGCTAGAATTAGCACACATTCTGCAGGTCAACCTGATTTCTTCTCAAAGCCACGGTTTTCAAGAGCTACGCAGCAGTTTAGTCAATTGGACTTTCTGCTGGAGAAGCATTCAGGAGAGTAAATTTTGTATTAGCCACTGATAAAACGTTGCAATTTTAAATTTTCATTATTGATTTTATTCTCCCATTTTGGTTCAGGAATCTAGGGGAGGGGACAGGAGAGTAGAGAAGAGTAGAAAGGGGTTGCAGAGAGACAAAGAATTAATTGAATGGACATGTAGCCTCGGTGCTATTCTGCTTAAACTTTGTGCCACTGATTTGTGCTGTAGCATGAAACTTCAAATTTCAATTTTCATTTAAAAAAAAAAAAAGATTAAGACATAGTAAGGAGTGTGAAGACATTTACACAAGTATCAGAATATAGTACTTCTTCCTGTCTTTTTTGGAAATAAAACCTGAGAATCAGTTAGTAAGGAGCTTTCTCATCATATTCTTTACCATTGTTCCTGCAATAATTTTCTAGTAAGGATAACAAATATCTATTTTGTTCCTACATAATGACACAGACAACCTCATAATGCTTATGAAAGACAATAAAATGTTCCACATAAATCTTTGCAGGACTGAGTCCTGTAACGCTATAACTTATTTCTAATTCTCTAAAACAGTATGCAGATGACATAGCAGAATTACACACACGTCATCTGGAATGACAGCTGATGCTATTATAGAGATATTCAGAATCAACACAGAGTTAGTACTCCGTCCCCTATCATCAGATCTTACAGATTTATGTGCTTCCTTGCTTGCAGATTTAGGAGATGATCCTGAATTACACTTATTCCCCTTGCACCTCAATTTTCATGCAGAAGAAATTCACATGCAAAGGCAATGAGCTGCATGATGTTCAGGGAAGCTGGTCTATAAGTTCCTGCATAAAACTCACTAGCTGCATCCATTACAGAGCACTTTTTAGCACCTCCTGAGTTTAGCCCCTTCCCTAATCACAGCTGCTTTACAAGTAATAGCCATGGTTGTTTTCAAGGCAGGACAACAGATGACATCACCTACAGCTGAGCAAATTTACATTCCATCTGAAGTCTCTCCTCATTAAAATAACATAGGACAGAACATTATAATTAACAGAATCATTATCATTTAACTATAACCCCCCTTGGCCTGGCCTGCTAGTAGCAAGAGGCCTAAAAAGGGATAAAACTATTTGCACCAATTTGCACTCCTCCCTATCTCCAGAAGGAAGAAAAGGGGCCACCATGCAAATAGATGCAGTCCCAGCACTTGCGCAGATGAAGAGGTTTCTCTTTTCTACTTTGACTCTTGGAAATGAAAACTGACCTGAATTTATAATATCTGATAAGTTTTCCTGCTATGTTATTAATTTCCACAGCTGTGATAGAACATTTGGTCCTGTGTAGGGCCAAGAAAGATTGAACAGTTTAGCAGCCATCTGTGCCTTTGGAAATGCCATGCAGTGTCTTCATCCCAGACAATTTTGTATGTACGCATATGAACACATACTACTTTGAACTATAACAGTGGGTTAATACCAATATCACAAGGGGTTACGATTTTAAAAGACAATTTGTCTTTGAAAAATTTCTTAACTTTAGTATCTTCCTTAATTATTCTGAAGTCCAATGGCAGATCCTCTCTGAGAAGCGAGAGAGACTGCATAATGTTCTTCTCCAAAGTTTCATCATACCATAGAAAGGGGAAACATAAAAAAAGTTCAATGGAGCCAAAACATAAGTTATTGATTCATTGCAGATATTTAAAAGAGTAAAGAGATGTCTGGGTACTATGGATCAATAGATTCAGATCTACAGCAGGCACGCCATAAAGGCTGCATTTTCATTTTTGAACACAAAAGCGTGGAGATATTCCCTATTCAGCTGAGGAATACTAGTAAATACTAAAAGTATCTTTAAAACAATACAAATGTCTTATATATTCATCCAAAGTATATTTAAAAAGCTTTATATATGAATTCATTATGATTTTACTAGCTGACCTTCCCCTCTCCATTTTTTTTAAGCCACAGGTGACAGAAATATTTTTGACCCTGAAAAATTATGTAAAATGCAATTCCCACCACTGAACAATAGCTGGCACTTTGGGCCAGTCCAGTATCTATCCAAGTAAAAGCAATATAAAATGAGGAGAACTTATTTTGCATTTTGCATATTACTGGGTTTTATTCAAAGTAGTATGACATCATTGTTTCCTAGTAATGAAACCTTTTAAAGCAAGGAAACCATGTAATACAGTTTTATTATAATTTGTGTAGGGAATGCATAATTATTTATTATTTTCATCCTAAATAATACATTCATCATAAGTGGTGCTAATAAGAGCTGTATTAATAACCTACTTTGTATTCAAGCAGGCTCACAGGCAAAACTAAACCAACAAAAAGAAAAAAAAAAGACAAAGAAAGAATACTTTAACCAGCTGTACAACAATTAGTTAGATTGAGGTCAGGCTTTCCAGAAACACTGAACTCTGAGCTAAGGCAAAGCACAGAAAGCTCTGGACTCAGCAAGGCCTTTGGCACAAGGTTCATTGTGACTGGAAAAGAAGAGTTGGGTGGGTGATGCCTGCATTTAGCTTGTTCAGATGCAGCTGGCAAGATATGAAGGACAGAACCCAGCCTGTCCCTGCAGAGGTACCAAGATATGGAAGCTACGTCCCTGCTTTTAAACACCGACAGCAGCTGACCAGGCTGCTGACAGATCCCCTCCGCCACCGCCTCCAGGCCCTGTTTGCAGTGATGTTCAAGTCCAGCAAATGCTCTGGAAGCAGTCAGCCCCAGAGCATCCGAAATGGAGAGAGGAAAAAAAGGCTCAGCTCATAGTTCTTCCACTACCACAGTGCAGATCACAGCTCTGCTGTTACCACAACATAAAAATCACCTCGGTCTCATCGAAGAGCACATCTCCCCTTCTGAAGGACTATGAGAGCAGGCAGCAGCAAATACACAGAGAGGAGGCAAAGCACCACAAATGGGCACAGAGCCCCTGCAGAGCAGCAGGTCCTTGGCAAGCTCTGCTCCTTGCCCTCAGCACCAGGCTGGATCCACCCCTCCTCACCCTGAAGATGCTCCCAGGTGCTGTAATCACTACCCTATCACACCAAAGCAAAATTTAATCTACAGGTGATTTCTTCCCAAAGATGGTTACAGATTAATATTACCTGATAGCAGGAAATAAATTACTGATACTCCTTAGAAATGTTTACTTCTCTGAACTTTTTCATTTAATGACTGAGTCATAGGTGACATGGCTGGGAGAAGAGGGAGCTCATTAACATCCATCAACATGTGGAATGAAATATGCTAACTTCAAATTTGTCTTTTGTTCCCCAACTCAGTCACGCTCCTTTAGCTCTAGTCAGCTAATGAGAAGTAAAGTAGTTTGGATATTTTGACAGAAAAAGGGAGAAACAAAGCAGTGAAATAAATTGACAGTGGCAATGCAGAGACACTGACTGAGCAGGAGGAAGAAGATGGTGTTGCCCAGAATAGAAGTATTGGTTACAGGTGAAAGTTGCCCAAATGCCAGCACTGGTTGGAGCTATTCTGCTCAGGACCTCAAGAGGATAACAGCAGCATCCCTCTCCACAAACCAGAAGGTAGGGCCTCAAACTGCAGAAACTGGTTCAGTTTCCTCTCTATTGCTTTTCTAAGACAATTTAAAGAGGATAGTACCCTTCTAATTTTAATACATACAATTTTCTACTGAAAGGAGTCTGATGTTCCCAAACTCATCTGGGTCAGACAATAGATACGCGACCCAATAACTTGTACAAGAAACCTCCAGAAGACCGAAGCCCAGACAGCACATATTACATAGCTGGCAGAGCTCCAGGAACATTTTACAGGACGGAGATGTTGGGCTCCTTGGGACTCCACATCCTCACTCTAGATAAGCCTAGCTACAGCATGTAACAGGTCCCAGGGAGTCGATGCTTTTGACAGTATCTACTTCAGGTCACTTCTCATTGTGTGGGGGGTTCAACTTACTCAGCAAACCCCACACAGCCCCAGGTGAGCCTACACTGTCAGCACAAGTCGCTTTAGGAATATTTTCAATCTGTATGGAGCAGGTCAAGGACCAAAGACTATAAAAAGCTTGAGTGGACTTTGCAGCATGCAACCAGGACCGATATTAAGATGTAGTATGTACTACATGGGAATGTAATATGTGGCCAGAACCTATTAAATTCTTTTCAGCTGGTCAAAATGGAAAAAGTATGATGCTAACAGACAGCATCTGACTTTAAATTTCACTCTGAGTCACAGTCAAAGCAGCTCCTCTCTAAAGCAAGAGGAAATTCCAGGGCAAGCTGCAATTTGACAATTTAGGCCTGTCCACCCCTTATTGTTTCTAATAAGATGAAAATAATAGTTTGAACCAAAATTTGCCCCAAGGACTCTAATCTCTTCTTCAAAGAAATCAAACAGTGAAGGAAATAGCTCTAAAGTCCTGTTAAACACATACTGCAAAAGCATTTCAAAATCATCTATCTGAAGAGTTTCAATAACTTCCATATTGTGCATTATGGCATGAAGAGACTTCTCCATTCATTTACTTCCTCTGACAGTGAGTCAAATTAAAAAATACAAAGAGTCAGCCTAGAGAGCTCAGGTTGTGAATGACAATGTGTATTGCAGCCAAAACTAAGAGTTGTTGCTCGAGAGGCGGAAGAATAATTTTCTATCTGGGTCATGTAGTGGTTGACAACAATCACCTTATCCATAGCTACCAGCAAACGACTGCACAGCATGCATTAGGACGAGCACTAATGGAAGTAGCGGACCCGGCTGAGAGTAATGAGAGCTGACTGAGCCAATGCATTACAATTGACTTTCAGAATCCCAGAACAATTCATAGAGCTTAAAAGTAAATACAGTGTGTTGTGGTTTGATACTTAATACAGAAAGTTGTGCCTGCATTGTGAATACAGACCTCGCCCTTTGCCAGCTACTTTATTCATGAAACTGTAAATGAAGACAGGCACAAATACAGTAAACACTATTAAATATGCATTATCTATGCAAGCAGCAGTATTTAGAATATGTTTAAGATCTACGTTTAAAAATGAGGTTCTAGAGAGTTAAAGGTGACTTTGGTAAGAGCACTTTTAAAATTCTTGCCACTTAACAGCGATTATTTTTTCAGACTGATAAACATTAAATGAAATATCTTCTGAAACAATTGCTTTGCAGTCTTAAACAGTGCAAAATAGATCTCGCATAGCTAGTAATCTGTACGTACACGGCTGAAACCTACATACATTTCATTATCATCCCTCTAACCCTGCTGTATGCACACAAAACCAATTTATAAATCCACTGTGCAAATTACATACATGTTAAATTGTTCTTCCTGGGTTTATTTGGACAACTGACTTTAAAGAATTTATACTGTAAATTGACATAAGTACAAGAATCACAATTCTCAGAACTAAACATCAACACATTTGTAAAGAAAAGACAAGTTGTAAAGACAGTCAAACTCCCACACTCCAGTTGTCTAAGGTTTACAAATAAAAAAAAAAAAGTAAATAAAAGATCTTGCCAATTTTCAGGAGACAATTGTTTTCTTTAAAAGAAACAAGGAAAACAAAAAAATCCCACTCCACACTAACAGATCTTTGGTTTCTTGGAGTCCCTCCACCCCATCAAGGTAGATATTTTCCTACTGGAATATCTGCTTTTCAATTATACAACTTTTTAGTGGAAAGAATTAAAATGAATAACGTTCTAGGAAGCCCATTAATTAAAGATTCTATTAATGATTTAAATACAAAAGATAGAACCAACTAGAAAGTTATGGAGCTGAAGACCTAGATCAATGCAAGACCTTAAAGTTATAGACAAGCCCCATTATTTATTTCAATGGAAATAAATGGCAGATGGAAATTCACACATTGCATATACCAACTTGTTGGACCATCCTGCCCTTAAACTGACACTGAAGCAAGCCAAGCTCCCAAGGTGCCCCTGATTCTCTAGCATGTACTGCCTATGGGCCAGATGAATGCACGATAGAGAACAGCTCAGGATAGCTGTTGCTGTTTTCTCCAGCACGGATGAGCAGGCAAAGGGCTGCCTGAAATGGAATAGAAGGCTTGAAGCATTTTGCATACATTTTACAGAAAAGAAGAAACTTTTCTGAGAGCCCAACTATACTGTGCAAAGAAGAATAACACAAATTGAACTGAGGTCAAAATTAGACCCCCCCTGCCCCTTTCCAAAGGTGGGTGTTGCCTTTCATATATCTAAAATGAGAATTTTCTAATCCGTAAACTAGCACACATCTGTTGAGTGCAAGAGCTGAGAAAGTAAGGGCTTGCTCGCTTCCTGAGGCTGCAGCCTCCCCCAGCAAACCCTGTGCAGCTTTCTTGCACCTGGGGAAAAGCAACAGGAATGCATGTTGATGATGCCAGGGAAGCCCCCAGGCCATCAGGGTGCATCTCTAAACCAGGTAGCTACAGCAGAGGCCACTTCCAAATTCACATACACCACACCCGGTGGTGCTGAGGACAGACAGACATGCCCTCTAGGAGACTGGTGCTAGCGGACACCTATGTGTGTACAACTCCATTCAAATAGCAGGAGGCAGATACTATTTTCTTGCTGGCTTTCTAAAATCGTTAAGACAACTCTTGTTTAAGGCCTGTCTGCCAAAAAGCCCAAGCAAAAACCACAAAGTGCTACACATTGAGCAGTTTTCCTTTCAATAACAGTTCTGAAACTACATTCCTGTAAGAAAACAGAATCTAGATGGTCTTCTGCCAGTCTGTCTTTCCTAGTTGCCACTCTTTTCTGCTCATCTTAATTACCTGCTTCAAGCACAGGGTTTAGGTCAGGTGAACCTGCGATGTCACCAGGAGTCAGGTGATGTAATCAGGTGAACCCAATCAGCACAGGAGGAACAGGGATCTGGGTCACAGTCTTGGCAGATTAACAAACACACACCCCACAAGGTCATTTGCCAGAAACTGAATCTCAGCAGCTTGTTGCAATTTTACTGTCACACCACTTTGCTGTGGAGAGGGGAAGCGAAAGCATGCAATGATGCCAGTGTAATTGCATGACTCAATTTGCCGATACATTTGAATATTTATACTGTTTAATAGACTTCTTGGAAAATTAAGCTGTTGATCAAGTCCCATTTGGTAGATTAAGATGAAAATCTAATGCATCTCTAAAGATTTTCTTAGGGCACGGCAAATTGCCTTTAAAACACAGCATTCTTCTAAGCAAGTATCTATTATCTTATGCCACCAGCTGGATAAGCAAACATGCCAGTTTATTTAAATTTTTATCTTTTAGAAATAAAATAGCAAATCATTTGCATTTATACTCGAGCTTTTGCTGCTATCAACTCTCCACCTTCTCAGGTTAGAAAAACAAATGACTAGTAAAACTTTCCTGACTAGGAAAGTAAAACATTTTTGACTATGCACAGAACACACTAGCATGAAAAGTCTGAAAACTGCATGTTCTATAGAGATGCAGCAAGTTCCAGAGGTGCAGTAGAGGAAGCCCCAAACACAACAGCTTGAAGAGCATCCACAAAAGGGAGACAAAAGTGAAGCACTTCCAGGCCAAGCTTCAGAGCCAGGCTGGTGGGAGAGGCACAGAGAGGGTGGCCTGGCTAAGCAGATGGTGTTCTCCCAGCGCAGCCTGTGTAGAAAGCCTTCCATCTGCTAACACATTCAACACAGAGTAAGTCAGGAATTACAGGACTTTCATTATAAACAACATTTGTAATACTCTTTGAAAAATATTTATTTGATTCCATGTTAACATTGATGAACCCAGGCTACATAGCCCCAGAAATACTCAGGAGGGGCTGAAAGGATTAGCAGGAGCAGCAGATTGCTGCTTACGGTGTGCAAAGTCACAGCTATCACACAAGCTGCAGAAGGAATTTCATTTGTTAACAACACAAAATCATTCTGTTGCTACTGTTTTCCTTGAGTGAAATGCTGAGTACCTAGACACACACACATATATTTAACTGGTATACATCCAATATGCATTTATAAATACCCCCACACCCCCCAAACTGAGATTTCTGAAGTTAGAATCCTATCACAGGTAGTTGGTTCCTTACATTGCATTATCTCCTGATCATTATTTCTACAGTTTCTCAGGCATACCACAGGCATAACTAGCAGTCTGTGGCATAGTTTTGGCATGGGAAGTTTGCAGTGCATTTTTTTAACTGTAATTATTATTCTGTGCTTATGCTAACAGAATTGTTCAAAAATTAATCCAAGTCCCAGTAAAAAATAATATTTAGTTCAATATATTTTCTGCAAGATTATTATGATATATGGCAACGTTATAAAGTTGTGCTAGCTAAGGAGGGCTGGATCACCATCTCTTGGAGAACAGCTTGAAGTGTCACTGGAAACACAGCTGACCAGCCACTCTGCAACATCCGAGAAGAGCAGGCATCACCCCCTCTCAAGTCCTAGAAAAGCATCTCCAAGAAAAACACAAGCTGCTGCTTCTGCTCTGAGTTAAATTCTCAGGGAAATGCTCTAAACTTCCTCATTTCTGACCATCCTCTGACCATATTTAACCACAAAACTGCCACAGCATTTGACACTATGCAGCTGTCCCCATGGAAGTGCACCACACAGACCTTCCCTCTGGCCAGGGGAGCACTGAGCTGCTAGTCCAAGAGCAAAGGGTAGTGCACAGAATCAAACGAGATGCAAGCAATTTCACTTTTCTATTTACTTATAGAGAGCTAAGAAATAGCTAAAAGAGGAATTAATTAAAATGTATGAAAGCAAGGAGAAACTAATTGGGATGGTAATAAGGGAATGTCAGAGAGGGTCATGTGTATCAGAACTAGAGGCAATAGGATAAAATTAACAGGGACTATTTAGGCTGCATACCAAAACAAACTTTTTGACAGTAAGACTCTGGAAAAATCTTTTAAAATGATGTTAATAGCATGGGGTTGGAAAATTTTCTATCACCCTATAGCTTCTTGAATCATTTAAACATTTAGAAAAAATCCTGCTTTGACAAAGATACAAATTACTGAAATAAGAGGCATTTTTCATTTCCAGTTGCTATGCATTTCTTTTTCAGGGCAGGGCAGCACTTAACATTGATGGAAATCCATTAAGTAACCATAGCCATTTCCTGAACCATCTACCTTACACTAACACTCTTTCCAAAATAACATCTTAAGGGAGTCTAAGTCTGCATCTCCGAGTCAATACAATATTCATGGATTGCAGTATTTGTTCATCGCTTTTCCTGCATTTAATTCATTCCACTATCTCCAGTATTCAGGAAGGGGAAAGCTCAGAATAAAAAAAGATGTTGGGAAGTCATCCATATTTACATGTAGTGTTTGTAAGCTGAAAATTTTTTGTAAAACCTAGAAACGTATTTTATACTTAACCTAATGAATACACTCATTAAGCTCAAAACAAGCAACACTTCAACTTTTCCCTTGCAAAACATTTTTCCTGTGCTACCTTACAGTCTGCAATCCATAACACATGGAAGCAAATGAAACTATGTATGCTATGCGGGAAAACAAAGAAAAATAACAGATACTCAATAGTGAGAAAAAGCCACCTGAGCAAGCACACTGAAACAGAAGCAGTCCTCCCTGATGTCTGGATGCCCATTCCAATGAGAGCAGCAGAAAGCCATTTTAACAAAGACCCTGGAGGCAGCTCAGAATTTCCCTCAAGCACCTGAAGCATTGCCCTAAACTCACAATGTATGGTATCTTTCACCACGCTGAATTCCACTGAAGCACGCATTATTCACAGTGTAAAGCAACAGTTAGCAGAAAAGAAGGAACAGGATGGCTAAGGGACAGAGAGAATCAGCTCTGCAGCAACCTAAGGCTCATGAAACTCCCTTTTTAAAAATCCTCAGACAGGCTCACTTCTCCCTTACGGAAAGAGGGAAATTATCCACAAAGGAAAAAAATGTGAATGCAGTGACCCGAAATGTTTTTGCAGTTAACTGGTCTTGTTAGTACCAAATAGTGATGTCTCAGCTGTGGATTAATAATGGAGGGAAATGAGTATTTTGCTCTCAGAGAAAAGAACCAGCCCAAATCAGTTTACAGACAGGATAGTAATTGTCATAAAATGTCAGTATCCGCAAACTGGTATCACACAGATTTGTACACTTGTCCTTATTTCAAGAAATCAGAAATAACATGGTACCTCAGACTGTAACCATCAGTGGCATCAAAGCTGACGAATTACTGTGACTATTTGTCTCCCTGTGAAAGCTGAGGAGCTTTTCTTACACTCAATCCCATATATACATTACTTTCCCTTTTGCCTTCAAATTTTCTACAGGCTTAGTACAACTGAGTTTATTGTGGGTGAGCAAAAGGGAAGAAAGGCAGTGGAAAGTGCTGTGAACTATGACAAACGTCCTGATAAATAACAGGCACACACAGTTAACGTATAATAAGTTTCTGTGATCTGTTGACAAACTTTGAAACGCAGTATAAAGCTTGGTGAAGCAACAGCATTGTTCTCTCATTACATGCCCAATTCAGAGTGGAAGTTGCTTTCTGATGTAAATTGTGCTAACAGATGGCTTGTTTCAAGAGCCTAGTGGTAAAATTGTACAGCTGTCCTAACCCTCATGCAACCTGAAATGAGTTAGGGTGGGTAATTCCTTCTTAATAGAAAATTACCAAGAACTATGACTTAGGACTAAGGCACTTTTATTTCAAACAAGTTTGTATACAATGTACAAATTCCTCTAAACTTTTGCCATAGACATTTGGTTGCTTTTGCATAATAAATTAATGGTTAAAACACTAAGTCACACCTAAACAAAAGGAAAATGTTTCTAAAATGGATAAAATCTTCCCAGCTGCTTTATTCTTTCGGTTAGCCTCCAGGGATGTGTCTGAAAGAGCACACCAGCCAGGACAGATGGCAGCCAACACGTTCCTTGAGTCATATACATCCTTGCTCATACTAGGTCATGAGGAGTGCCTCAAGGCAGTGACTGCAAACTACCAGCAAGTCATGTAAAATGTGCCCAGAAGGTACCACTCAGCATTCATTTCATATAAATTAATCTGCACAAAGGAATGTGAATGACTGCCCTACTCTTTTGTTCTATGCAGTCAACGGTTCCTAAGAGGAAGCACATAAAGCCAGCAGAGTTTGGGGGCAGACTGAGCGGTCCCAGTACTACACTCAGCAAACCAGCTCTTGTTAAGGTTCGGCACTGATGCACTCGATCAGCCTGAAGAATAAACTCACAGGCTCAGCAATCAACACAATACTGACATGAGATGCTGAAGCCTGGAGGTCACAGGCACAGGTGACTTGTTCAAGGCTTCTCATCAATAGTGAAGTAGGCAGGTGATTAAAAATGCTGCATGGCACAAGGGAATCTCATTTATTTTCTTTGTCTGTCAGACAGTGGATGCTCACCACATACCTTCTGTGCTTGTTGTTCTAAATCATGAAATCTGCCTCTGTAGACTACAAGGACTCAAATGTGAGCATTTCCTCGGTATCATATTTTTATAGGAATAAAGGCCTTGTTACTACCACTGCATAGTATTTTAAATGAATGTGAAATATTCGCAAGTGAATGTTGATCCATCCTACTTAGACTTCAAAGGGTATCTCTTGAGAGACAGAGTAACTGTCCATGTCTAAAAAGCTCCAGATGTGTGGAGGCAAATAGCTCAAAGGTCTTTGCAGAAGAGTGAAATACAGTATGCCTCCAAATGAGATCAATATCAGCTGCCACTATTTGGAATAAAAGTTTCTCTCTTATATGCACCATGAAAGAAGAGGTCCAGTCCATCAGCATCTAAGGAGCATGAATGGATCAACAGAAGACTAGAACAAATGGCAGAAGTAGGGAAGTGCCGTATCTGCCACTGGCAGAGGACAGCAAAGTAGAGAAATACAATAGCTTTGGACACAATGGAGGTATAGGTTAATATCTTTGACCGGTGATTGAAGACAAGGTGAAATAAAAACTGATTTCCCATTGTCTGTTATTAAACTTTGTACTTATGTATTTATACATATTGTAATGTTGGAATTAATTTTGCTGTAGAGACAACAAAACCTGCTGAAAACATGGCAACTGTAACAATGTCAGAGGTACCATTCATCCACTCCACTCAACAGACAATGGCCTTGGATATGCAGATTGCAGACTTGCCATGCTGAACATCACCTGGTAGGAAGTGGATCCCCACAGGAAGCAGACAAAAGTTTATTGAAGAACAAAGACAATGGTTTTGGAAGGAAAGGCCCTTTCCCATTCTTATAATTGTAAAAACTAAAGCAAATACATGACTTTCTGAAAAATTGGAAATTAACTAATTGGCAATTAGCAATAATCTCTGTGGAACTTATTCTTCTCCTCAGGGCCAGAAATACAAGGATGGGATTGGAATAGTAGCAGAAAAGTAAAAAATTTGAATACAAATTAAATTTTGTGTTTAGCAAGCTGTTACTGTAATTTTTATTCTCAAGTGTACAAGACATTCTGAAAAGATTCAAACTTAAATGGTTAATTTATAATCTTGCATTTTAATATTAAAATATTTTGTTGGTCTTAGTGCTTGTCCTCTGCTGTCTCACCTTGATTTTAACTTGAAAATATGCCCATATTTTCTATTACATAATAGTAATTGAGCTAATACTACAGTGACACATGGAAGTATATTTCTTCCCTGAAGGTTTCAATATGCACTGTGTGTCAAGAGAGAAAATTTAGTAATGGCTTGCTACACAATTCAAACTGAAGGTAATTTTAGGTAACACAGGACAACAACTGAACAACAAAATAGAAGGTAGAATGATTTGAAATGCAACAGGCAGAATATGGTCATCTATTGAAATGAAAGTCAGAGGGAAATTTATGTAGACATGCATGTAATTACCTAGACTGAAAGTTGGCCAGGATACCGAGTCAATGCAGCTTTACTTTTGCAGAAACAAATGGGTTGGATGCTAAGCTAATATTTGCATGCAAAAAATAGGGGATTCAGTAGCAATGCAGTGGGTCACTGGTTAAGTGCAGACTGGGGAAAGAATCAAGACCAGCACAAGTATTTCCAGCATCTACGTTATTTTGTTTTTTATTGTTTTGTTTTGTTTGTTTTTTACCCCAAATGTACTCTGCCTGGTGAGGCTTAGAAATACCTCATGCAAACTGACAGCAGTACAGAAAATGGAAAGAAAAAAAAAAAGGAACAGTATGACACCACAGAGAAGTTGTTGTAAAGTGTTTGCAGTTTTGAGATTGGTTGTAGATGAGTAAGATGGGGAAAGGTTTCCAGGGAAAAGCTCTCTGAAGTTTCCACATAAACCAAAGTAAATATTTTGGGCATGATTCTGGTCTCCTTCCTGCAAATCAGAAGCAACTCCACCAAAGACAACCTCATAAAACTTGTGCTAGAAGGTCCACTGTGAGCTGAGATTTGTGATCATGACTGTACTAGAGAAAGGTGATTACCTACAATCAGATTACATTTTTACAGCACTTAAAGGCTGTAAGATAACAGATACTTCCAGAGGAGTACTGAAAAATACCAAATCCATTGCTTTAATCATTGCCAACTGATTTCTGGTGGTAACATTAACTGGATGCAGACAGTTGCTTCAGGTACTACCTGCCACAAGGAATATGCTATCAGCCTCTAGAGAGAGCAACCTGGACAGTTGTGCAAAGATCATGCACTCCTAGTCAGGGCTTTCAGTGGCAGGTACAGTATATGCCAAAAACTTGACTACATATTGCAGAACTGTGGAAAATTTGACAGGCCAGAACGAGTGAAGTAGAAAAATGCTCCCTTTCACTCCTTGACCTGTAAACCCTGTTGTTTTCTCTTTTGCCTAGGCTTCCTACCTAGGCTACACTTCAAATATTATGCTCAGATTTCCACAGTAAAAAAAAGAAAAAGGATAGATGGAACAGTTGCTATAGAGTAACTCTGAACAATACAGAACAGGCAGATTTACTACTTCAAGGATTTTCTACGGCTGTACCAAAAGGCATCATTATGGAGGTAACTGCCTAAAACGTAATAATGTCCACTTATGTGATGAACCACTGATGACAAGTGTTCACTGAACAGGGCAGAGAACACAAGTGTTGGCTACATGGCACTGCACCTCTACTTCAGCTACAGGATAACCTACAACTTGCTTATGGTAAAGGTGGTAGTGTTACTACCTGATTTACTTTCTGCTCTTCCTAGGATCCAAAATGCCAAGTGTACCAAACTACTGGAGATCAGACTTGGCTGAACATTTTCTCATGAACTCAAGTTTTGTCAGAAAACATCCATTTCTTGCCTCCTAATATTTTCTCAGAAACATCTTGTGTTCGATAAGCTTTTGCTACAGCCACAACGGGAACCCTATTTGAAGCCTTCCTAATCTGTCCTCTGATACCAGGTATTAAAGCTCCCTAGTGAATGTATAGATCTAGAAAGTGATCAGGAGTTTTGGAGAGGTCTCCTACATTTATAGCAATGGACCCTGACATTGAAAACAAGGGATTTATCAGCCTTGTAACAAAATACTGCTCAGACCAAAGGTCCACGGAGAACACTACCCTCTCTCCAACAGTAGCCTATGGCAGTTGGCCAAAAAGGAAGAGGAGGACATGGCATAATTGTACTGGTAGTTCCCGAATAACCTCCTGGCACTGAGCTGTGGGCCAGGGACTCCCTCAGCCAGAAGTAGTCTTTATACTTAACAGCTTATACTTACAAATTTTTGTTCTCTTTCAATCCCCTTTGAACCCATATATATACTATTAGCCTCTACAGCATCCAGCAGCAATGAGTGCTGCAGTTGACTTCGGCAGACCATAAAGCAGAGCTCATTTCATTGCTCTAAGGAAGGCCCTTACTAGTTTCATTTGGTAGCCCCTTGCACTTCCTTTAGGAGAGAGGTCAGATAGCTGCTGCTGCTCACCTTCTCCAAACTGTGATGCTGCAGGTTTCTATAACAGTCCCCCCTCAGCTGTCTCCTCCTCAGGCTGTAGAGTTCTTGATTATGTAGTTATTCCTCAAACAGAAGCTCTTCCACATCTTTTATTACCCTAATTGCTTTTCTTTATACTGTTCTCATTTCTGTAACATCCTTTTCTGAAATACAGGGGGAGCAGAGATGCACACAGTATTCAAGACACAGGTGCACCATAAAACTCTACAATGGTATAATGACACTCTCACTTTGATCCCTGCTTACCTCCAGTAATTTGTAGCAGTCCATTGTGTTTTACACGGCTACCCAAACAGGATTCTTCCACTGCAGAACTTCCACCAAGCACAGAATTTTAAACCGTTACCTCTCTCAAGGGACAGCTTCTAGTCATGCGGTGTCTGAAGCATTAAGAGTGATTTGCAAGATTTTCAGATCATTTATCCCTGAAGCAGTACTTGCATTAGTTTCATGTCTTAAATTTGTACTATTTAAGGGAAAAAAAAAAAAAAACGCTAACTGCACAAAAAACGAACAAATGGATCTTAGAATCAGTGTTCCATATAATTTCTCAGCTGTTCCCAGTATCTTGTATCTGAGGTTTTTTCCCCATTTTAGCCATCAACTGACCACGAGTTGAATTGGATTAGCATTAAATTCCAGTGTGGAAAGGAAAGCTGTTATCTGTACAGTTGGAATTTATCCCTGCCTGAAATGAGGATATTCTTACCTGTTTGTACTACATCGTGCCCAGGAGTCCTAACCACGGATCAAGATTTCGCTGTGCTCTCTGCTGTAGAGCACTAGAGAACCAGCCAGTACCAGCCTCGCTGATCGAAACTGGGCCAAGAGCAGCTCATCCCATGCTCAGTGTGAGGCTCTTCCCAAACTTCACAGTGCCTGAACACGAGCGTTTGAACTCAGAGCAGCACCAACGCTGTACATGCCAGCCTGGTGACACTGGAAAATAGCATTGTGCACGGGGGAGAGGAAGCAGAGGTGAGCCGTCCAAAGACTGCCTCTCTGGAAATAAACACTCATGGTCAATACTGTTAACGCTTTCCCTTGGACAACCCAGTAATGTTACAGTAACATTTGCAACGTACCTAACATGCACTATAGGAAATGCCGCAGATACCAACGTCGTCATACTCTTTACTGAATGCAAATCTGGGACACCTCAAGTGGCTGCAGTAAGTGGCACACAGGACGCTCGCTAGGCAGTGTTTATAGACAGAGTCTAAATGGAAATCTGACTCCCTCCTTCTATAATGGGATTTCAGATAAACCAGGTTTCTGAATCTGGCTATGAATAGTTGTAATAATAGTAAACCAGGGAACTACTTAAATGTGTTTTTTATGTGAAACCTGAACCTTAACCTTGCTGGGTCATAATAGTATTCACCCACAGACAAGGGGAAAGCTTTCACATCATTTACCTGCTCCAGTTTGTCTCTGAGGGAGAAATTCTTGGAACACAAGTACCAATGGCATCAAAAGGCTTTCAAACCACCAAAAGGGACAGTACTACTGGAGTACACCATGTTACTAGGACCATTTGCTAAGTATCCACATTCACCACACTGTGGACATGGATGCAGTAGGAAAAAAAATTAAATGGGCTAACAATAATGTGGTTAGGGATAGTAACAACAGAACACATAGTAAGACAGTGAATATGCATGTTTTTCAAGTAGCTTCCTCCTATGTGTGTGCTAAAGCTGTGTTGTGATCACCTGAGCAATCTGGATAGATAAAATCAATATCACAATGCTTACTGTCAGGTTTTCTGCTTTTTTTTATTATTATTTTTTATTACTCACACTGCCACTAAGTAAGTGTGCTTTCTATAAACAATATGCAAACAACACAGCGTTGCACTGCCATGGACTTGTGCTTGTGAGCAGGATGCAGGCATCCAGCAGGATGCAGTTTACTTCTGTACTGAAAAATCTCCTTCACACAAAACGCCAAGACACTTTTACTGACTATTTTCTTGCAAAAATGAGATTATTTTGCCCTCAAGGTGGCTGGAGGGCAAATTTAAAGCCCTCAGTTTTAATTGGATTTTAAGTATTCAAAATCAACCCACGTGCAGCCTTATCTATATGAAGGCATCCTCACTGCAGCTAACAGCAGCTCAGCGGTACAGGTGCCTGGACTGTCAGAAGCAGCAGTCGAGGCTCAGTAGCCCTGGCAGCTGTTTCCAAAAGCTGCTGAATTCCTCAGCTGGTGTGAGCTGGTCCAGCTCCGCACGAGGCTGCTCGCACGTAGAATCCCACTGCCAACGCCACTGTGGGTGAACTGCTATTCACACACACTGGTACACTCTCTGAAGAAAAATAAATTCTAACATAGGCAAGGCTCAGGCCCATGGAACAGGAAAAACTACTACGTTTTCCAGTAAAAACATAACTGTGTTCAGTTTTACTGTTTTCATCTCAGGCAGTGAAGTAGGGGGAGTGTTTGTTGGTCAGCGAGTTGGTGACAGCAGTATACCAATTTCCAAAACAGGTCTCCCTCTGAAATAACTAAGCATCCTGGCACTGACTTCAATGGGTGCTGGAGTGTAAGAATGCTCTGAACTTGACCAGTCACCAAAATGGGGATGGCTATCCTTGCAAATCCCTTGCAGAGAAATTGGATGCTGGGCATCAAGGAAGTGCAGAAATCAGGCACCTTAATGCAATATTAAACGTCTTAAATCACTCATAATGCTGCCAGAAAAAGTGAAAAACTAATTTTTATTTTACTTTTTTTTATGACTTGACAACTACAGTATGAACACACACCATTTAAACTAATATTCAGTTACACTGCATGAAAGAAGTCTTTCCAGTACACCATTGAAGAAAGAGATGTTTGTTTCCCAGTACTTACCAGTAAAATATTCTAAGGAATTCACTTTATAAAATACTTGAGATGTGCTCAACTGTCACCAACACGTGAAGCTTAATTCTTCCCTCACCTGCACTGTTATTTATCCCAGGCAGTGTAGCTTATTGAGTTATTACAGAGGTATGAAAGCACTGTGAGAATTATTTTCAGAATTACTCTGTTCTGGACATACTTGTGTAAAATAATGTTTTCTGAATAGCAGGAAGTCCTATTAGATGGCCGAATGGTCCTGTCTGGCCTTAATATATGCAAGTCTTTGAAATGCACTAATCTATCTAATCATTACATAGAGATAATAAGCAAACGTTTGTCTGACACTTCCAAATAGCTCTCACTGAAATCAATCTGCTGATACACCTACACAACACTTACTTGAGAGTGCCTTACATGAGATATATACTGTAACGTGCAAAGAATATTGATGTTACTTGTGGAAAAAAAACTTGCTTGTATGCCCAGGAACCATTACCATGATATTCCACACAGCTAGTTCATTCCCAGTTCTTACCTTTGGAATTAAATCTTGCCTTGCTAGTTTGCCCACCCCAAGGAAAATGAATGCGCATAGAAATACATGCTATTATCACTGCTCTACTAGCTCATGCAAGCTCTCATTTAGAGCAACGTACTTCCAGTCTGTATCAGACCTTGAAGAATAGACCCGGCAAATGGCATATATATTCACAGCCAGTTTTACCAAATATTTCTGTTGCCTTTTGAAAGTACTGGAGAAAAACAAACAAATGAACAACAACAACAAAAAAGTTTTTTAATCTTTAGATGGTGAAGCTGATCACCAAACAAAAAAAAAAAATCTACACTGAAAAACATTATGAAGTTCCTGTGAGAACAAAAATTAAAGGAAAGCTACAACTTCCACATCAGTTCAACAATGTATGCAGCATAACACCTTTCCCCAAAGATTTTTAAAAATTGCAAGAATGAAAAAATAGTCTGTTATCTCATTTTTCTTTAGAAAGAAGGGAATCATAAATCAGATTAAAAGGAAATTTATACAAGATTTCTCGGAATAAACTATCATGGCTATTTGACTTCTGCGTTCCCAAAATATCCTCAATTTTTGATGAGCAGGGTGACCTACATAGAGTTAAAAATTTTTTTACTGAGGAAATTTAAACAGAGGTACAAATAATGCAAGCACCAAACTCTCCTTCTCTTCAGTCTAGTCAATACCTACTCGGTTTTCTACAACATACAGGACAGTTAAACATAGGTTGTTGTGTTCAATGAAGAACTAATGGTCTACGATAAAAAGAAAGCAGATTCAGTTGATTTAAGATCCTTTCCTACCCTTAAATTATTATTTTTTGCATTTATCAAAAACAGCAATACAGCAATAGCTTCTGGCTGGAACTGAAAATCTTAGCTTGTAATGTCAACATTTTATAATACTCTTTAACATTTCAATTTCTTTATTCCACATTGTTTTTTTATTGCTATAATGTCCTCCTCGCAAACCAGCATCCTTTCTCTCCCTGGTAATTATAGTGTTAGATTTGCATGTTACTTTCAGTCTATGCATCTCATGATGTCAGAGCTGGTACCTCTGAGGTGGTATAGATAAAGTTCAAGGTGCTTTTAAATTGGTCATGTGGTTTTCACAAAGAAAATTTGAAGTTAATCCCACATCTTCTATGTTAAAGGAAACAGAAAGTACTACTCTCTTTAATGTTGAATTTTCTATGTCTTCTTTTAAAGTAACTTTTGCAATTCTTCAGCAAATGTCTACACACGAACAAAAAATATAGGACATAACTTTTATATGGCTAAAGTGAAAATCAAAGATAAGAATCTCAAAAATGGCTTCAAGTTAACAATTGATAATTCAAAGCCCCAAATATAAAAAAGTACTTTTCAACTTAAAGACCTAGGTATCTTGTGATAACTACAATTATTCTGGAGAAAAGACACCAGAGAAAGAACAGTTAGAAAGTAGAAAGGCTTTTCCGAACAGAATTAAATGAAAAAGGGAAGAATAGCTTTCTGATGCTATTTTGGTAGCAGCGAGAAAATGAAAGCAAAAGATTAGATAAGAAGCTAGGAGAAAAACAAGTGAAAAAAAAGTCTATAGTGACATAGATTGAAAAGCCAGAATGAGTCCAAAAGAGATCAGAGAACAAACTTTGACATAAAGCATCCAGAAACTGACAATATTAGTAAAAGAGAGAGCCTTCCTCTCTGTGTAAGGCCACTAAACAGCTAATAGATATTTTTTTAAATCAACGTCGGAGGTACTGTTAAACATGCAAGCAGAAAGTTTCTTAATAAAGAAAAAGAACAAAGAAAAAGCAAAGTTCGAGACATGGCTATGTTGTCTTAAACAGATCAAGTCTAAAAGATGGACAAGACTTCATGATAAAGACCTTCCGACAGTCTGACACTGATTCAAAAGCTTCATAGCATCAGAAATGACTAAAGTGAGTAAACATAAAAATGGAAAGTGGTTGGAGAGCATTTGTTAAATAAGTGAAAAATAGTCCCTTAGTCACCTCTCATGCTTTTAAAGAGATTATGGAACATACGAGATACACCAACGCAGTCAAAGAAAAGACTCAGAACAAGCTTTTCAGATGATCACAGCATTGTCAGCCTCAACATCTAGCAAAAAAAAGTGTTATTCTCAATAACAGGGAAAATTCAAGAGCAATTTCCTTCTGCAACCTGTCAAGAAGCAAGTAGGTTTCCACAGCAGAAAGCACGCAACAGATTTTAAACCATCAGTATCAAGTGGCTACTCTCATTTTATAGATGTAATGTGAAGTGACAAGCACCTTTCATGAAAAATATTAGAGATTTTCAAAAAGCTTTTGATAGCAAACATGCTGTCAAAGTCCAGTGGTTTGTAATTGTAACTGGAATAAGACAAGAATGTACAGTATTCCTGTTATTAATATTTGACATGACTGGGGTGCAACAAAATTATGTACAGTGAGTAACTATGAAGTTTTGTGGACAAAAGATGCAATACGCTTGGATGATTTTCATTTCACTTCCCAGATAGAAGAAACAGACCAGTTATTAGTAGGCACAGCACAACATTTTGGTCACTATTGGCAGGGAAGACAAAAAACATGGATATTAATTATTCCCAACCAACCCAGAGCAGATAGAGCACCATTAATAAATTTGTATCATTTAACCTTCTTAGGAAATGGAATAGATGATGATTACTAAACCATCCTAGAAATGGCTTTTATAAACTTGTAAGAGTTGGGGGGGGTGTGGGGGGTGTGTTAAAAAAAGACTTTTTCCTAAATTGACATTAAATACAAATTTTTGCTTGCGGTATTAGGTCTTTTGTTGCCTGGAGCAGAGTCAGAGCTCCACAACAACATTTGACAGAAGAGAGCAACTCATTTCAAAAAACTCATGGGAAACACTCAGAATCCGCTGGACGGAAACACATCATAGACTGAGCACATGAACGTAAAATATTAAAGCCTAACAAGAGGAAGCGGCAGACATGGTTAGCACATGTTCTGAGAATGCCACTGATACGAATGTAGTATCAAGTGATAAACTGAAGATTGAAGGAAAGTAAAAAGGAGAACTAGAATAGTAACACAATTAGAGTTGGATCTCCAGTTAATTGACATAAAGAGAATGGAACCATGGCATTAGAGAAACTGCTTGGTTCCCCGACTGGCCCAAAGGTGCAGGAGTAGAAAATTCCCAACCAAAACTTCAAAACATCTCTATGGAGGATGTAGACACACAGGGCACCAGACAGCTCAGAGCTGGAATAAAAATGACAGAATCAGCTAGCTTACCACTGAATACCAATCTAGCTGTGGTAGTGGATGTAGGCTTCACTTTAGTGTTTCCAATTACTGAGCATCAGATAGAGCAGTTAAGCAGAACAAGGCTTCTTTGGTGATGTGTGTCTCTGAATGCCAAAAAGAACAGCCCAAAAGGAATAAAAATGGGCTGCCACAGAAAGAATGATCTATTGCTTTCTGTTGTATTGAGAGGGCTGCTCCAGTCAAGTCTGGCACAGTATCACAGTCTTGCTTAGATGAGAGAAACAGTGTATTTTAGGATGATTCACTGGCACCAGACAGCACAAGGGAATTTTCATTAAAAACCAGAGGCTCTGGAGCAGTCAGAGTTTGCAGTTAAGGACAGCAACCATTCTGATTTGCAGAATCAATAAGCAGCATATTAGAGCAGAAATGTAACTCAGCCCTAGTACACCCATCGCCTCCTACAAATTATGGACCCAAACTACTTGCGGACAACCCAATCAGGTAATGGGACAGATCAACTTTATAGATAGATCTGATGATTTAAAATAAGTTTTGGAATGCTGAAGCACACCTTCACGTGAGTAGGGGTATACAACCTTCTAAATGCTAAAACCAGCAGCTAGTGCAGGCTCTCTTACCTTCTTGGGTTTTAAGACATGACACAGATTTGTCAGTAATATGCAAACAGTGTACCTTTACAGGGGACAAAAAGATTTTCAGTTCTGCTCAAAATTCTGTAAGGGGTTAATACAATCTGGTGTTCAGATCGTTACTTGGTGTGCTTGGATAGAAGTTCTCCATTCATTTTGAGGAACAGACGTAGTCAAGAATTTGGGCAGCACAAGCCACCCCACCGTTTCTCGCCAATATTCCTCATAGCCCTGCCCTCGTGTGCAGAGAACATCTGGAAGGGAACAGCCCCTGTGACAGCTGTCTGGGACCTGTCTGCCCAGTGTGCCAGCAGGCACACAAGCACCACGCACTCTGCAAGGAGGAAGCTTGTCATATCCTATGAACAGCAAATAGGCTGCAACATTTCCTAGATATTTGAGTTCTGTTTTCCCAAAGGAACTGCTGTGAAGTATGCAGAATCTATTGTAAACAAGGACTAAGGCTTTTGCATAAGTCCCATGTTAGGAGGAAGAAAGATGCATAAACAATTAGAGCAACCAAGACACAAATACAGGCTGATGCAAATATCATGTTTCCCCTCATCTACTTTTCCTATCAGGAACAGGAGGGACTTTTATTATGAATTATGTCATAATATTAACAAATTAATGATTTCAGGAGCCATTAATTTACTGGCAAATGCATTTTTCTTTTTTCCTTTTTCCTTTTTTTTTTATTATTTTTTATTTTTAAGTTCTTAAATTTCTTTTGGCATTTCCTTAGAGCTATATGAGAGGAACCTCTCCTTTCACTTCCAAAAAATTTAAGGATATATTTTATCATCATCTTCATCCAGAGAAACCCCAAACCACCCAACAACTCTTATGAAAATCTAGACAAGCTTTCTCTAAAGCAATCCACAATCTAAGAGTCACAGCCTCACTGGAGATCTGAGATACCATAATTCAAATCCCAGCTCAGGCTAAGTTGTAGCAGGAATATGAGTGGATCTCCCATAACCTAGGTGAGTGAGTGCACTAATTACCAGGCTTTTTGATATTCTCAGGTGAGCTGCTCTCAATTATTCTACTGGAGTAACCTCATCTTGTATAACTAATTACATATCCACAGGGCTAACAAGGCTGTTCTTCTAAGCCCACCGGTTATGGGACTCATCTTAAGTTGTGAAAGATCCAGATTCAATTAGTATTTTAATTACTTACATAAAGCAGAACTATTTTCACAAGAGAGACTGAAATTGTAACACCCCAAAATTGCCTCAAGGTTACGACATTCATATAGGACATGGGTGGCAATTTCAAGCTTTCAACCTGAACTACATTCATGGGACTTAAACGTGTGACACTGTGTGCATGCTCTGCTAAGGTAGGTGCTCTCATCTGGACGCCAGAAACGTCCCGGTAGAGAAGTGATAACTCTTGATGTTGAGCAACTGTCCCAGACATAGCTATTAACTATGCTATATACACACGCATAGGTATATATGTGTGAACAGTAACATTCTCTAAATTATTTTCTAGTATGGAATAAAGAGTAAGAAAAATATTACTTTTAAAGGAAACAACAGAAATAACAAATATCCCAGTGGAGAGCCTGATAATTCTTTCAGGCACACAGACCTTGTCTGCAGCAAATATTTTGCAATTCCCAATACCTTTTCCACGATGCCAATAGCCTCAAAAAGAAAATGTAACAGAACTGTATCACTCAAAAGCATCCAGCCTTAGGAGTTTTCTTCCCTGTTTTCTCCCTCTTCCCTCTTTTTAAACTGGAAGTCATATTCTATAATGATTAAAAGCATAGACAACTAAATATGCTCAACAATGAAAACAACTCTTTTCTTCATAGTACGAAAAAGCTTACAGTTAAGAGGTAAAACTAAAAGTTTGTTAATTTATGTTAAGGGCTGGCTGCTACTTCACTTTTTCCTACACCTCTCAATGCCTATTACAATTTTAAAAAGTACGTTAATTACCTGTATACAACTAAAATATTTTTTAAAGGAACGTTAGTGTAAAAAAAAAAAAAAAAAAAACACACTTTCCTTCCCTTGGCATAAACTTATTTACAGTACACATTTCTAAACATGCTGCAGAAAAGTAAAAGTTTGTAATTGTATATTAAATCAATAGTATGGCTATTTGATTAATATATTGTTGTAGGATAAGTCTAGCATTGAACGTTATTGCAATTTGAATTGAATGTTCAGAGAGTACTAAACACCAAATCAGGGCGTGGATTACATAGAACATGAAGACCATTCTTCCTATAAGATATTGGAATAAGAGTCTGGAATGCTTCTTCAGAATCTTGGTTTATTAATAAACACTTAGGGTGCAGCAATGTAAACAAATGTACTAAATATGTAAATAATCAAACTTGATGTGTATATGTATGCGTATAAAATGAATGCATTAATGCAATATATGGTACGCTCAGCCTGTTAAAGTCTGTTAAACTACGTGGTTATAGACAACTTTTATATACGTTTATATGGATACACACACATGCACATTCTCACACACACACAGTGTTGTTCAAGCTACCCTGGTCTTTCAACCTATGACCAGCTTATCCCTTACTAATAAAATAACTGAGCAACATTTTAGCCTGGAATTTTTCAGAACGTGAAACAGTTTCAATTTGCTCTTAATATTTTGGAATTTTCCCCTAGGAAAATAATGACCAAATATTTTGTTTCGGAAAGTTTGTACTTCAATATATTGATAATCTTCTGAAGCATATTTCATTTTTAATGTCTTATATGAAGACTTCTGATGGTTTGAATGTTCTGGGGATGAATGCAATCACTGAAGCTTTGGAACCTCCCCAGAGGGCAGGAGTTGCATTTGGCAACCACCTCAGTAATTTCTCAAAGGGGAATTACCCGGGACACCTTGAGCTCCACAGAATTGATTAAATCAGCACAACATTTCAGCCCAAACCTTCTTAAAAATTTGCCACTCAATGGCATGTGTATCTACCTCTGTTCCTAAGGAATCTATAAATGGAAGTGGTATTGGTACTCATGACTCATGTACGTTGGCAGCACTGTGTGGGCAATTCAGCACAGCATGTTCTCACCCCAAGACTGATCTACCTGGCTGGAACCTGTTTTCATTTTCACTTATCTTCTCAATAAATTTAATATTTGCATCCTGCCTCTTAACTAAATGAAGACATAAAACCAATAGGATTCAAGTAACATGGATTTGATTTTGACAGATTATCATCTTATCTTTACTGAAGCTCTGTAAACATAGTAATAGTTTCCCTGGCTCAAGAGTCCAAGAAGCTTTATGAGATCTGGTGTGGTCATGTCTTTGCTGGATCCAATAGCCATAATATTCATTCAGAAACTTCTTTTCTGATCCTTTCAACAACTCAAAGCTTTGCCCATTCTTCCAATGTTTTTCTAATATTATTTTAATATATAAAAATTATGTATCACAGAATATTATGCTTTTTTTTTTTATTTAGTATTTTCTCCACTTCACCCTCCCTTTTGTCATAACACATCTAATAAGCAACTTCTTACTGCATTACCTGTCCCTTACTCAGTGGCAAGTAATCCTGGATAAGACAGACTCACATTACAGAATTCTTCAGAAGGGAAAGTATCTGTTTTGAATTGATTTTTTCTAACATGCATTTACTATTATTTGTCCGAGTAGTTCCTCGTTCTACACCTGGCGCTGTAAGTGTCCATATTTATCCCAGAGTAAGAAAAAAAAACATGATTTGGGTTCCTGCAGCAATGAAACTGTGGTAAGCAGTTCTCAGACTTGTATCGCATTCCTCCTTCCTCCCAAGTCCTCTCAGCAGTCACAGGGTAATTTCCATTTCTGCCACTGCTCCTCTGTTGTCACACATTTGCTCTGTCTTCTACAAACAAACCAGCTCTGCTCAAGTGCAAAGAACCACCCCACAGCTACGAGGTGCTCACTCTAGCATCCTCTGAAGCACCACAAGGCAAAGGCCTTTACCTGAGCATCAGCAGAACCTTTGCAAATGACTTTGGGGGAAGTTTGGGGGGAAAAAAGTTGTGAAGACCTCTGTGAGAAAAAAAACTCAAATACAGTCTGCCAATGGAAACATCCACTCTCTGGCAGGTCAACGTAGACAAGTGGACGAGTAAGGAAGGAGGGTTTGAGACCAACTTTTGAACAAAATGAGCAGACGCTACTCAGCCTGGAGAGCTGGGATCGGGGTGGGTGATGAATGGCAATACTGTGCTAGGTCCATTTCTTTTGGCTAAAGAATAGCAACATGCTCAAAAAACAGCATAATCTAGTCAAAATTCACTAAATGGATAAAGATCAATTGATAAGACAACACCAAAAATATGAGCAATAAATCTGTATTCTCTGTAGGATAGGAAAAGCCTAACAAGAATAGTGAAAAGAACACAAACCCCCAGTGTGCTATTGAAGATCGCTGAGATATGATACCAAAACATGAGACAAAAATATCTCCCTTGTAGAAGGGATTTTGGCTAAGCACAGTTCCTGGCCTGGAGCCTTTTGTGGTGATGATTTTCTATTCTCCCTTTTCTGAGCAGAGGAAAGATCCAGGAGATCACAGGGATAACTTCAGTGCTAACTAAGGAAACAGGTGTGGAAAATTTCCCCACCCTCCATGCTATTCCATTCCACTTTTCTCTCCCTCTTTCCTCTCCATTGCAATCTCAATCACTGAATGAACTGGAACATAGGATATTTGAAATGATATAAAAACCACCACTGTTCCAGCCCTGTAAAATCCTTATCCAGATACCTGAAAACAACCAGTTGTTAACGCAGTCAAATTTCCACTAGGAATACAGATAATGACAAAGAAAGGAAGAAAGAAAAAACCCTAAAGAAATGGTAACAAGAAAAATCATTTTTCAGCAGTCACAGGAAATTGAAAAAGAGTGGGGCTGTGGTTTAATTGAGAAGATAGAGCTCTCAGGCATATGGGTCTCTGGAGAAATCTGAGACATCCTATTGAATGAAGCTCCAACTGTTCCAGGAAAGTAAGCTGATATTCATTTCCAACTCTGAAGATCGAGCCCCATCTTTAACCTCCAGGGAGCAAAGCCAGTGAAACTGAAGTTCACTGTGAGCAAAAGACAGCACCAAATCTAAAAGGCTGCTCACTCTCTCCACATCTACGGAGCCATGGTATGTGCTGGAAGGAGGGTTTGGTGCAGACATATAAGCTGGCTAGATGAGGCTCAGTGGTGTCCTCAGAATACACTGGGTGGGAAGGTCTGCTAAAGTTAGTTACCCTGCTGCTTACCCCAGCCTTTCTGGCTATCCTGTACCCTCTTTCCAGCAACAGCTGCTAAATGATGCTCTCCCATACCCCTTTCTGCTTTCTCTTCAAATCCACAGAAAGGCTGCATGAAGAAACAAGTAATAAGTATTTATAGTAAAAAGAAAGAACAACCATTAAGTAGTACCTTCTGCTTTAATAGAGGAAAAATAGGTCCTGGGTAGGAACCAGAGCTTCAAGGGGTTTGAAAATCCTTCCCCTTTCAATCAATGATTTGCAAACATGGTCTAATACATGCTGACTGACAGCAAAAATTTGCCTTTGCTCTCATGCACACTCTGGCTTCCAGGGACAATTTCTCTCATGTCTTTTGTTATACCGAAGTTTGTAAGAGGTTGAACAGAAGCAGATAAGGTGAGGGGAAGAGGAAAGGAAGGCAAGAAATATCTTTTAAACCTAGACTAAACTGTGATAAAGATTTCCATCTACAGTACAACAACATTTGCCTCAAGAAAGCAGTTTATTCAGCTGCTCAGGAAAGAGGCTCAAATACTTCCTGATAAAGGATTTTCCTAATTATGCCAGTGAGTCAGAAGCAATGCATTCCATCCAGCCACCGAATGTTTAAAAAGACTCTGTTTTTGAGGGTACGTGCTACTTTTTAGCATTTCTCCAGAACTGACAATCAAAAATAAATACCTAGAAGGAAGCCTCCTCCAGCTCCACAGATAAGTCTTAGGAAAAACAGGCTGTTCCCTTTGACAGGGCTCCAGCCCACTTCTCGGAAAGCCCAAGTTCAACTTGCTGCTCTATCACAGCCTCCCTTGGAAACCATCAAGAAGTCACTTGGGCATGCTATCTGGACTAATTCAAATAGCTTACATCCTTCTTCCTGCAATTTCGCTTCCCAGCGAAACAAATCGCTGCAAGTCTTTGTAAATCAGAAGAAAGAGATCTGCAGTTCTAATGACTCGTCCAACAGAGGTTTGGCTGTGGCATCTCTGCAAACAGCCCTTGTTGCTGCACCGAGAACTGAAGCATTTGTTCTTGGGCCCTGCTGTGCAAAATCCCCTGCCAGTAATAGCTCCAGCTGTGTCAAGAAGGATTCTGGGACACGGGACAACACTAAGATACCTTATTCAGTACCCAACCTCTTGCTTTTCTTGGGAGGGGTTTGTCTGAGTTTAAGTGACAAGATCACAGGCCAGGTGTTATCTGCTCAGACCCTTTACCATGCTCATCTCACTAGCTTAGCAGACCGGGGAAGTCCATGGTTTCAATGTAGCTGTGAAGACTAGTTCAGCTTTTCTGCATATTGCATGTTTAACTCAGCCAACAGAACCAGTAGATTTTTGTACCCCTGCTTTTCAAAACAGAAAGAGCACAAAAAGCATCAGGTCTGATGTGATCTGAGACAAAAAAATACAGCAGATATTGCAAACAGAATGGTATAACCATACGATCAACATATGTCCCATCTTCACGTTAAAACCTTAGTACAGCATACAACACCGATTGCTCACCAGACTCATATTGAAAAGACAAGCTATTAAAGACAGCCTGAAAGTGTCTCCTCTTCACTGTGTATTACATAAGTCGACATGTATCATTCATGAGTCATCGCTGCCATACCCCCGCATTGTTAAAAATATTTTTTTTCTTAAATACAATTCCTGTGTTAGTCTAGCTTCTTTCCCAGACAAAATATACGGAGAAAACTGCTAGAAGAAAAATGCTGAATGAAATAGTGTATGTCAAAGTATCAACAACCAGGTATGCTGCTGTTATAGGCAGGGCTACAACACTATTTAATATTAGGAATGATGCTTCCTTTATGTGACCTTATTTTCGGCTACTTTTAACTTCAGCAGAGACTGGCAAGTGAAGTTTCCCTCCAGACAGTTACACTTCTGCTGCAGGATTTTTGTAGGGAAGTTTCAATTAAAATAGTTTAGCTTATTTCTGAAAAATCCTCCAAAATACTTTCATTTTCATATCTATGGCATAGTTTCCCCATCTTCAAGCTGCAAAACAGCCCCATTTATTTCATAACAACATTTTTGCTCTAGCACCCTGGGATTCTATGAAAGCACGTGAAGGAAATTACCAACATAGCCTTCAGAGCAGGTAACAATAATATGTAGTAAGTTCAACCCTTCAACCTTATGTTGAAAGAGAATGAAAGCAAACTGTCAACATGCAGCACTTAACTGAATTAATGAGGCACTACTGAAAAAAAATGGTTTTGTGACTGTGTAATTAGATGGAGTATCAGTCCACCTAGTCATAAGTATTCAGAATCGCAAGTCGGCCGTCTTACTCCTAAGCCTTCTGAACGTTTTGCCAACTTAAAACATTAAAATGACTTCCTCCTAGTATCTTAATTAAAATTAGTCAACTCCGCAGTTTGAAGACATGTGCAGAGTATCTTCAGCCTCCTAACCAGAATTTGCTGGGACCATTTCATTCTGGGGGCAACTTTCCCTACAGCTACTTTTGTAAAGCCAAAGGGCTATGAGTCTTACAAGTACTGTAGGAGGAGCCAGGTTCAAAGCCCTTGCACTTCATCATGCAGTCTTCTCTAACCAAGAGTTTTTCATGAACAATTAGAAACGTCTCTGCTTCATTCCAGTGCAGGTCAAAACAAAAATGTTAAAGCCTTCCTGCATGCATGAGCAAAATAATTCCATGCTGGTGAGACCCTGATGCAAAACCCTGTCTGCCTGCACCCTGAGTACTGCCAGGTGCCCTAACACAGATACGGCTATGGCAAGCACGAGCTCTCTTTACACACTGCTGATTACATATGCTCAGGGCAGATCTGTCCAATGTTTCTTCAGTAGCCTTCTCACTAAGTCTCTCAACATTGCTTTATCCCTTTATCATTTAATTAAATCACCAATATAGAAACGTGTAGACGAAGCTGAACTAAAATTACTATAAAGGGCCAAAGTTAAAAGATACTGAAGATGTATTTCACAAACTGGGAGTGTGGCAATTAAAGTCTACCAACTCTGCCTCATGACAACAAAGTTCTCTGAAGAAACATGCTACAAATGGCTTTTGGCTGCCTGACAACGCCTCAGTCTTTCTGATGTGTACAGCAATAGGGCTGCTGACTCAGTGTCAATATAAAGTATCCATTACCTTCCAACTCACTCTTACACGGTAAGTTATTGGCCGAATTGTTGTCTGACCTATGGAAAAAAAATTCAAGAGAGTATAAGAAAGATCAGGTCAACAGAAGCTCTTCAAGAGAAGGGTTCAATGGGGAAGCTATTCAATAGGATGAAAACTCCAGGCTGCTCTCTTTTTCTGAACTCTTCTCAACAACCAGAGAATAGTTCCTTCTCCCTGGAATGAGCAATTTGCTAAGCATTCACAAAAAATTGACATTAAACAAATGTGCTGCACTGGTTGTAACTCAGGTGCGGTACCCAAATTCTGGCTGTCTCTACAGTTAGGCAGCTGAAACAACACTGAGACATTCTATGAGCTTCCCTCACCACAGCTGCTGTTCAATCCATGGAAATCAACCTCAAGATGAAGTCAATACACTTAATTGGCTAATTTCTCACCAATTTAGACATTTAAAAGGAACAAAATATACTACGTTGAAAAACAATACAAAGAAAATATTTTCACTGTGAATCTTTGAGAAACCTCTGAATTAATATCTAGAGCAGCAGCTACCACTTTGAGATAACAAACTTCCCAGAAAAAAATCCAGAAAAAAAAAAAATCCATCATTTGTTTTGACCAGATACACTGATCACTCAAAAGGTTGAGATGACACTCGCCTAGCTCAATAAGGATGCTGCGTAGCTTAATTATGGCTTTTGAAGCTCTTTGTGCCTTCAGAGAAATCACATAAAGCATAATTATCATTGGAATTAATACCAATATATAAAAGAACAGAACAAAAAGCAGAAGACAAAAACACCACACGTAAAATACAGGTTCTATTACATCTCAGGTTCATTTTTAAAGAAAATATAAATCCATGTGACAAATATGAGATCTGCGGGAGTCTGCTTTTCATCGCTTTTACTAGAAAGATTAAAACAAATTAAAACTTAGGAACCAATTTCATCCTAACTGAAAGTCTACCAACCTCAGTTGGGCTGCACCAGGGACATATTTGACTCAGAACAATAACTGAAGCATTAAAGGGTTGAGATTGTTCAGGAATTAAAAAAAAAAACAGAACTTGACAGTATTTCCAGACTACTGTGCTAGACCTTCTGGGGAGTGGGGAAAAACACCATGGGTTTCATTCTGATCTCTCTGAAATAACTTCTGTTCTACATTAAGCTTCACTGATGTAAACACCACTATTCTTGTTTCTCCCTATGTAAGCAAGATCAGAATCAGACTCCAAGTTTCTTGCCATCTGGTCAGAGACCACCCCCAATCAGTCAGCTATTGCTCCTTGAGAAAATTGAAATAAATACAGTGAAAGGCTACTGGCGTGCTAATTTGTGAACTGAAACAGACTGCAATGAGAAAACTGAACTGAAACAAAAGATAACTAATGAGGCATTGTTATCCATATCCCACATAGCTTTGCTTCACCAAGTATTTGCATACTCTAGACAGTCATTGACTCAGGACTTAGAAAACCCTAATCTCCTTCAGCTATCCAAGCTGAGAAACAGTTGAATGTTTTTTCCCCAATATAAGATGCACTGAGATACACTTTCAGCTTGTACAATCACATCAATGAAATCAGTCTGAATGTTGTAAAAGTCCTCTCCCAAACACAATATACTTACTTCCATACTTTTAATTTATTAATTTACAATACAGTACCTTGGTAAATTGCCATAATCAGAAAGACATTATGAAGATATAAATCCCAGTATTTTCTCATACTTGGGTTTTCAACATGACAACTACATATATCAAGAGAATCTGACTGAACTCCTCCAAGATGCAATAGGAGATGTAAGATTTTTTTCATCTTTAAAGACAGCTGCATTCCTTCTCTTCTTTATAGAGAAAAAGCATTGTATTTCAAGCACTTCTTTTGAACACTTCAAGCCAGCTACCTAACTCACACTCATGGCCATCACAACTGACTCATACACTCCTAAGCACCATTTTCTGGGAGGACTAGCTACCTGTATACCAGAAGGGTGATGCAAATGTATTTGCTCAGTCTTGTCAGATAACGACTCCTTTATCAGCCCTTAGAAGAGCATAGACAGAAGAACTTGAATTATAAGACAAAAAATAAGATTTCACAAGCAGCAGAACTAACAAAAGTTTGCTTTCCTCTCCCATATCTTTTCCAAATCTCATTACACTATAGTCACCTCCTTCCATGCCCTCCTAGAGTACATTAAGTTCCCCTATTTCTGGTGTCCACCTCCATAAATATCTTCCCCATTTTCTCTATCTACTTGTTAGCCACACAAGCACTAGTATGCGCTGTAGCTCATTTGGTACAAGCACACAGGATGAAAAAGGAATACAGAAGGATAGGGGAAAGCAGAATCAGCCCTTTCAGTGAGAAGTGCACTATGGTGCAGTTGCACAATGGGACTAAGCTGAGTCATAAATTCTAACTTTGAAGGTCAGACTGAAGCATCTCAGAGGACAACTGCCCTTCTGGAAACCAGAAACATGTCTCTAAAACACAGCTTTAGCAGACGTGAGGACACTTCTTGTTCTTTACTCCCCATTGTGATGAAAATACATCTTTTAAAAACTAAGCAACAAAGCCCACAATGACAAGGTTTATCTTAACAGACCTAACCAGCACACAGTTGTTTTTAATTCCCTCACCTACCCCAAATTTGGCTAGCCACAGCACAGAAGTCTACTTGGCAGGGTCCTTCCAGTGCACACAATCTGGGCTGCAGAGCATGCAGAACTGTGCTTATTAGAACAGACCTACAGTGATACACCTCACAGTCCATCACACACACTCCAAGGCCCAGAAAAGACTAGCTACAGTTGAGGTTCAACCCCATGGGATGCTAATAACTGTTGTATAATAATTATAAATGGATGCCAAACATCTCAGATTACTTATATTGCCATTTCTCCCTAAGCCTAGAAATTTACTATTGCAATTTTCAGGCTTTAAAAAGACATTTTGCTATGCGATACCCTGATATAACATTGACATCAGAAAAAAAAAAAAAACTATGATATATTACTCTTCTATTTTGTAGTATAAATATTTACAGCAACTCATAGCAGATTTGGATTTCTTCCAAAACAATTTACCTGCAGCATAAGTTTCCTCATCTATAGTTCTGATTATATATTACATTTTCAAAGATTATAAATCTCTTAGTTCATATACAGACATAGCGTATGCCCCTTCTGAGAACATGAATACATGGCAAAGTACTCAAGGCAGTATGTTACGTGAGGGAGCTTTTATCTTCTAAGAATTATTCCAAGACTACCAATCAATTTTTCATGAACAGTATAGCTGGTTTTGGAAGTAGCTATATTGAGATTTCTACTATAAGGCATAAGAGTTAAATAAAGCTACATTATTATTAAAGGAAGGTCTTTCTTGATGACATGAATACTTTGTATGTCATCATTCATAGCCACAATGCAATAAGAAACTTCAGTTAACTCCTGAGTCAGACTAGTAAAAATGCAAGCAAGATACTGAAACCTTCTGATCTACCCGACCTTCCAGGAGAGAAGCAGCTCATAGGAAAAATGATTATAGTAAGTTGACACCACAGTCAAGCTCTTGAACCTCAGTACTGCATGCCTATAAGTAGGAGAGAAGGACCAAGCCAAGATAATTTAGTATAAAACCTGGGACACCAGTAGAGGGGAAGGATGAAGGAACAAGATGAGGCAGGGTATTTTCCTATTAGCTGGTAAGCCAAGCCCCATTTTCAGTAAAGCAACTGTAGCTTCTGTTTTTCTAACTTGACAGATAGTCTAGCTAAGTCAAAGTTACCATCAAGTTACCATCAAATTTGCTTTATTATTGTTGCACGACAGAATCTATTGCAGTATGTAGTTTAGTGATCTTTCTCAAAAGCACTGATGCTTTCAGGCTTTAAAAAATGTTACAAGTAAACTTGCACAATTTTCGTCAATATTCAACAGACATATTTAAAGCAGATGCTGGAGAGCAGATGCTGCAGAGCAGATGCTGGAGAGCAGATGACCAGCTTGACTGCCCGAACTGAGCACTTCTTCCAGTCAAAAAGAAAAATTTTAACTATCTTTTGTTTTTAATATTTTTGTCCTCCTTTTACACTGTTAGAAATTCAATGACCCACCCCCAGTAGCCTTATAGTGTTGTTCAGATGACTCAGCTTTTCTCATAAAATATTTCATTTGGGGGTTTCTCCCACTTCCTCTTTACTTGAAGACTGAGTCACCCAATTCGTCCTGATCAATAGGAATTATTTAAGATGCCCTCCCCTAGCCAAAAAGGTTCATTCAGTGACTTCTAGTTTAAGCTATAATTCTACCAGACTACCTGTTGTGAAAAGTGAGAGATACTACACCAATCCCTCCTTTCCAATTAGAATTACAGGTAAGGATTTATTGTGTAGAGATGCATCCTCTCCCATTAGCACTCCACAGCATGTGCACACCAAACTAAAAAGCAAGATAGCAGCTATTCATCCAGACTGCTTCTCCTTGCCACCATCGGCATTCAGCTGGTTGCAGCATCTAGTCCCAGTGCATTTGTTATATATTATATTTTGTAAAAGCACCTCAAAGGCAAGAGGAACAGATGTGTCAAACATATAATCAGAAGTATACTGAAGGAAACAAAAACCTCTGTGGGTTGGAAAAAAATAATAGTTTTTCTAAATCCTGTCTTCTCCTGCCATCAAATTCATGCTGTATCATATACAGCACCAGGTACACTGTCAGAACTTTAAAAAAAAATGCTGACTGTAAGAAACCACATAGTTACACTGTAGTTTGTTTCCCTGAGTGAAGAACTGTCTTTCCCGGTGCTTGTTTTGAAAAGAAACAAATAGAGTGACCTATGGCACTTTTTCTTGGAAGATAACTGAATAGGTCTATAGGCACTACTGTTACTGGACTGTCATCAATATTTACTTTCAGATTTTCATAGCTTAATATCATTTATACTTTCCTTCCTCACCTTTCTTTGGAAAATCCAAGCTGCACCTCCTTTTCTACACACTAGAAGGGAGCCTGACAGGTGCCTCATATTTTAAATCACACAAACATTATGCCATAATTACTTATTAAAGGAGTTAATCTAAGGGGTTTTAACTCTGGAATGTAAAAGCTTGAATAAATAATCAGGTTGTTATAGAAGTAGGAGGAAAACCATTACCTCGAATAATACCTATATAATACACGTATGTTTAATGCATCAATACCTTTGTTATTAATAAAGCATGGACCGAGTTCATTTAGAGCATTCAAAGGTTAGTGTATCATTAATAGATTTATAAATAAGTTGAGACATCAAGCCACAGGTGATGTTGGAAACAGGTAGGAAAACTGAAATGGTGTTCAGAGTGAATTATTTTCCTACTAACTTCAGTATCTCTTTTATGCTATATTTATTAGGTATAATCAGTGAGAGAAAGAGAATATTACTTTCCCGGTAAAGAGGTTTCATTAGTTAAAACAGAAAATATAGAAGACAAGGATTTTGTATATAGGTGTTTTATTCCCCTATAAATCTACAGTAAATCTGAAGAGTGGACACTCGTCTTTTCCTGAGGTGTACATGTGACTGGGGAAGCAGAACTGATTGCCCTGGAAGGTTTCCAGCAGAAGCAGTCTGCCTGTGATTCTTCAAAACATTTTGAAATTTTAAGACAAAATTTCACTAGGAATTAGCACAATATACTACTGTAAGAGATGCTTTGGAAGCACCTCAGCCATGCTAATAAACTAAATCCTCCTAAATAGAAAAGAAACAACATCCCATAGTCCCAACAAAGATATTACTAGATTTGTTCCAGTGTTGTACAGTTGGTTATATACCCAAATTTCATCCAATGACAAAACTAATGTAGCACTGTTCCACTTCATATGCACTATTTAACCACAATATTGGGAGATCTTCTGATAAATCTTTGACAAGCACATTTAAAACCTTATAATGTCAAAGAAATAAATGTACCTGACAAGCAGGGGAAAGGGGAGATTCTCTGCATCTTCCTCCTGAATTATTGTTAATCAGTTACAAACAGGTATCTTCAGCCTGCAAAGCATTTCCTCTCCTCAACAAGCACAGTTCTCTGCTGAAGGAGGACTGTAACTTAGCTCTTGAGGACTGCATCTGCAGAAGGACCTGAGTGACACAGCCAGCTATGAAATACTGACCACATGAACAGGGGAAGGAATGCTCCTAGCCATCTAGTTATAGCTAAAAGAAAAAAGAAAAAAAAAGAAAAGAAAAAGAAAGGAAAAAAAAAAAAGAAAACATATCCTTGTTCTTTTCCTGTGACTCAATGTATGCAGGCTACCTACTTTCTCTTAACTATGCTATCCTTTGGAACACGAAGATGGTGCAATTTTCAAACTCTAGACAGACAGACTACTACAGGTAGTAATGAAGTGTAGCTGCACTTCTCACTCTGTTCTCCAAGTACTACATGAGTGCATTGTTGCTTAAATAAATCTATACACATAACCCATTCAGAAATTCTCATGTGACTAGAGCCAGGAAAGTGCCAAGAAGAGATATTATAAAAACATCAGAGGAACATACTGCAAGAATTCTCTCCACTTCCCTTGGTAAATAACTGCCTTTATTTATATACACAGGGGTAATCCGAAGTCAAGCCTGACAACGCACAAGTACACCAGCCACTGCTCTGATGAGCTTGCAAGCGGTCACAAGGGAAAGGGCCGGAGCAGCCGCAGGCTCACTCAGCTCCCCGCGGCCCAGTCGCCCCGTGGCCCAGTCGCCCCGCGGCCTGCTCCAGCACCTGGCACGTGGTACTGGCTGGCAGGGAGGTCCTCCATGTGGCCGGCCCTGAGACACCCGCGGTAATACCCAGTGCAAGGGATAATCTTGGCATAAAGAAGGGGGAGAAGTGACAGCCAGAACAAAGAGGGCACGGGGCCAAAGCCCAAATATCTGAACCGCCCGTGCAAGCCACATCGGCACCCACCTCACAAGGGAGGCTGGCTGCAAATCCTCATGCATCTCGAAGAACCCCCATCCTCCTTCCAGAGTTTTTGGTAGAAAAGGAATACGATACAGAAGTGAATTCACTTCCTTAAGTACAACCACTCAATTACCTGTGTATGTTCGTCCTTGCTCTTGGGCAAAACAAACGAAGCAACTTCTGTTCTCAGTCACGCAAGCGCAAATCTGGAGTAAATCAACAGCTTTCAGTGGCATTATTATTTACACCAGTGCGAATGAAAGCAAAATCTCACATTTTGTTAAGACAAAGATTAAGATCTCTGAGCCAGTATGGATCTCTACACTGGTGCCAAATCCCAAATTTCTCAATTTTTTCACGTGTTTAAATAGAGTATCTGCAAAGCTTTTTGTACTGCTTAGACAAAACCATGCCTTAAGTAAAAACGACAGATTTCTAGATGTTGACAGGCTCCAAACTCTCCTAAATCCTCCCTCTTTATTCTAAAACAGTAGATTTATTTCAAATATTCTTAAGGAAAGAATGAATGAAAAGAAGCCACACAAATGCTATCCAACTGTCCCCAATCTGCCCAGAAAAGATAGAGCTCTGCACAGCAACAAAAATGCCACCAAGAGCCAGCTCTCCTAAAGATTTTATAAACCATCCACACTAGAGAAGGACTAAACTCTGATGTTCTCTACCTCTTGTAAATTTATATAAATAGAGCAACTCCAATATGTCACTCTTCTCCTGGCAGGAAAAATTAAATTTGCTGAGGAATCTCTCTCCCTACTACGGCAGGAAGAAAGGCATCAGCCTGTCTTCAAGAAGCCTGGGTTCAATTGCCCCCATCACCAACTCCCTGTACAACACTGGGAGGCCACTGTTTGCCTGTGCCTTATTTGTTTGTAAAAAGGAGGGTAACATCCCCCTCCTTAGCTCAAAGCAGAGGGGGAGACAACTTCTTGAATAACAGGGGACAGAAGCATCTGAAATAAAACAAATGCACATAGCCCAATTCCATGATTAGCACAGCCAACTAAGAAGCCATTTTAGGAAGTCATTTGCTGTACTTTTTTTAAAAAAAAAAAAAAAAAAAAGAGTCTTTGGAAGTGTCTGGAGGAACAGAGGGAAATACTTCAAAATGGCTGTCAAAATGTTTACTTTTAGCTGCAACTATTCCCTTAATTCTTTATGAATTAATATCTTTTGATAAATTTGAAACTTATCAGAAACTCTATCAAAGCTAGAAACTTTACTGTGAACTAAGCGTCCTTTTTTTCCCCCTTGAATCATATCTAAAATATCTTCCTCAAAACTACAGAAATGCATCCCTTACTTGGCAAGCACATGTACATACTTTTTGGCAATTACCTGCTTATTGCAGGGACTGTGAAAGCAAAGTAGTCAAAATTAAGCTCATTACAATCTTAAATCATGTCAGAGTTATGATTTGCTCCATAAATTACCAATTTTAAAATGCATGCAAATATATCTTATTAGAGAATTGCAAATAATTTTTCATGGATCACAGGAGCTACAGGGTGCACTTCTCTACAGATCTTGAGTTCAGTGGTATTACTCATGCAACACTGAGTACTAAATACTCTGTAAAATTCTTATTTTGGCAATGGTTTTAAACTGCATATTCTATCCAAAGTCTACTGCGTAATGAGTGGTAGATAAACAGCAGCTGCTGTGTAAATCATCCAAAAGAAAGAAATTACCTAACTGCTGAAACTTCTGCCAGCTCAGCAGCAACAGGTAGCACAAGCAGCCTCTCTACACTTAAATTTCACCAAAACAGAGGAAGCAGAGAAGTGCCCCCGGCACATTCACCTACATAAGTTCTCTGAGACATCAGAAAGACCTATACAGACCTTAGCAGATGTTTAGCTTTTTCTTTTTTCCTTAAGAGGCTCATTAAAACCAACAAACAAAAAAGCATGGAAATTTGACTTCATTTCTTTGTTCTTTGTTTTATTGCTTTTCATTGTCCAGCTAGAAATTTTGCCTCTTCCAAACCCGATGAGCGAGTGTTTTCCAAAGGTGATGCATCCTCCATAAGGCAGTGATGCTCTACACTGGGAGAGTACGTTACTTCTGGGGACAAGTTTTCAAAAACAGATGCACTTTACCAACAGTGGGTGCACAGAAATATTTACCAAGAAAACACCAAGCTGCATTTGCAGGTGACAACTTCAAAAGGATTAGGTAGTTCTCCAACTCACAGATTTGGGTCCAGTCTTGTGACAACTGAGATTAGATTATTTTTTTCCTTCCCTGTTCTAGGCCAATAACAGCTCTCTGTCCTTTTACCTCACTGGATTTGTGTGTGGAGATTATATGTTTGGAAGGCTTAACACAAGCAGAATCAGAGGTTTTTTGTTGTTTTTTTTTTTCCATTCAATCTTCAATTTTTTTTCAGATCTTTGAGTACAAATACTACATCTGTTTCTCAAGTAAACTGTCCCATACCTCAGTAGGGAATAAGCATACTTTGTAAATCATTCCACTACACTATAAAATAATCACCATCCTTCCAAGGCCATGCCCTGCCTGGAAACAGACACTTCCATTGTGCACCTGTGGGGCCATGCTCCAGGTTACTAACCTGTTACCTGCCATCCTTTGGAGGTCAGTGGAGTTCCTTACACAGCTTGAGCCTGTTCAAAGACATCTCCTGACTGTAATCACCAGGTGCTGGATTGCTGGTTGATTCCCAAGCTCTAGGTTCTTCCTCTGTGCTTGTTTGGCACCCAACACTTCCACAGCCCTTACAGAAGCCTCTGGGCATTGCCATAGCCCAAATAACATTTTGGTGGGTTAACTGATTTCATTTTAATAACACTTACTTTCCTGGAGTGTGTTATTTCCCCAAGAAACACCTACTGTAGATTTTGGTGCAGAGGCAGGGAGCAAGGGAGTTGTCACCTTGCTGTTAATGTAAAGGGCAAATAGAGAAAATTAACATTTACAGAGAAATATTGTTACTTGATGATAAATGCCCACATCCTAGGCCAAATTCTGCATATCAAGCACCACGAACAGATATCAAAACCACGTTGCTGTAGTAGCCAGTCTGTGATCTTTATTTTAAGGTGTTTGCAACCCAGATGGACTAGAAAAATGAAAGCCTTGAATGAACCACAGTGACAGAAAATCCTACCCAACAGCTGTACCTGCCCACGTACCCTCCCATGGCACCTACACATGATCACTTCTACATATTTTCCACTTACACTGCAATGGAAACTCTACCACTGCTGCCCATGGACTGGGAGTCAAATCCAGTCATGTTTTATTTAAAAAAGAAAACCTTTATTTATGGATGAGCGTTTTGCGAGCAGTATTACCACTTATTGTCACTGTTGAAACCTACAGTTCAGATCTTTTATACAAACAATTGAACAGAAAGAAAAATAGGGTAGGATATAAACTGCAGTTTGCCCCGCCATCCACACCCCCAGAAACACTTGCTTACCCCAGGAAAACTTTCCCAACAAAAAGTTCTGGTGAGAAGTTTTGGTTCTGAGTCAGCATCTTTCACTGAAACCAGCCAAAATACAGAGGGTTGGTTGGTTTTTTTCCCTTCAACAAGCAGGATTCAGAAATTTGATAAATAATTTAATTCCAGTTAGAAATTGTTATTATAAAACTGAACAATAAATGTCAACTGTTTTAAGCACAGTGAGTCATACTTTTTATCAGCATTTACATAACAATTTTATTTAGATTTTTTGTCTGGTATAATTTTTCATTCATTACTTCATAGTTGGTTCTTCAAGCAATGAAATAACCCACACAGAACTGCTAAATAGTGTCTCAAGTCCAAATAATAAAAAACAACTATTCCTTATCTGTTATTGCCAGAAATAGAGAAGCCTAAGATCTCACAGAACTATAAAACCATTGTATAAAATATCTCAGTGCCCTTCTGAAGCAGATATGCATGTTCTCATAAATACGCCGAAGCCCTAAGACAGCGAACAGCCCAATTCCATACGTAAAATGAGCATTACTCTCCAAACCAAAGTCCTGACCTGTTTTACTACTGTGCCTACTGAACAACATCTGTCCATAATGAAGGGCTTTCAGACTTGAAACAAGGAGATTACATTTGTTTTGGTATTTAAATACAAGCTGGGAGCTGGACAGTTTAGGATTAAATATTAATGAAAAACCTTTCAAGGTGCTTAATAATTGCTAAATCAAAAAAAAAAAGACAACAGTTACTAAAAATAAATCTCAGGAAACAATTAACTCTGAGTCTTCTGTGGAGTTTAGGAGGAATAGGCAACAACAACAAAAAAATCGAGTGGATAGGGGACACTATGGACAACAAATGACACAATAGTGCCATGAATAGTCATGGCTGTACAGGAAAGTGGTGAGACTCAGTGGAAGGAGTTTTGGATGGGAAATCTGGAAACCCATATTCTCTCCTGGCACTGCCCTGTAGTGCAAATTCTACCTCTGCAACGTGGTGCTCCTCTAGGTCTGGTGTCCACATTTTTAGAAGAATGGAGAAGTCAGAGAAGTCGCGGGAAGTATGAAATAACATCTAGAGAACATCCTAAGAGACAGCTTCTCTCCCTTTTTGACCAACTCAATAGAACGGGCTCTCTGGGGAGGTGTCAGAGCTATAGGAAACACTGGATCCTACCGCGTGCTTTTACCTGAGCTGAGGAGGGCACTTCAAGAAACAAGAGTAGAAGCTGGATCCCAACACTTATATATTCTAGTAAGGCAAAAAAGTTCTTGAGAAAGTTATCAGTCACAGGAACAAACCGCTAAGGAATTTATCCCTCCCCAGAAGTCTTTCAGGGAAGCCTGCCTGCACTCTGGACACTCCCGTAAGTGCAAACTGCATGCTCTGCAGGATGAGGGATAACCAGGTGACCTGTAGGATATACAGCACAGGAGTTCATTATAGGCTTACACTCCATGAATATGTAAAGTAGGAAGAAGCAGAATAACTTAGAGAAAAAGTGCCAATTATCAGAATATGCTAACTCACAGAAGTATAATTTGGGATAATTTACTGAGTCACCGTCACCAGTGACAAACGTGATTTGACAGAGGTCTGTGGCTTCTCTGCTCTTCATTGCTGACATCTTTGCTGCTCCTAGAACTTTACGTGGTTTTCAGAGACATTCAGTGGTCAAACAATATACTGCAACTCAAAGTTAAAAAAAAAAAAAAAAGGAAATATATCAATGTCAGATATCTCTTAGCATAGTGAAAACTATGAAGCATATTTTTCCCTGAGAAGACAAACAAGGGACTAAGAAAACATTCTGCTGAGGCTTTCTTACATGAGATTTTGTGTAGTGATGCACTGTAGTTAGCAAAAAATATTTTAGAAGAGCAACCATCTCTCCCACAAGGAAAGATGCACATTTGTTCAACCGTTGCAAAATACAGATTTATTATCAATAGCTATGCAGCGTAGGTTGCCAGCAGTACCTAGAAATCCCCAGTCTTAGACCAGCACTCTGCTGTGCCAGAGATTTTATGATTATCAGTTACCCTAGTTGTAAGAATGCCACTTCGTGTTACTGAATAGTCAGAAAGAAAGGTCTCTGTCCTGAAACTACCTCTTCCTAGCATTCAGCTCCTACACATACAAAAACTCCCACCTTGTGATTTAACACCAGGAGTTTAGGGCAGACTCATCAGCAACTCGCTAGCCACCTACTAGCATTTCTCACCAACTTGTAAGAATTTTAGCATTAAGAGTATATTTGTATCGTGGTGCTGCATATGCACATCTTTCAGGGAATACTGATAGCATGTTATTGTACTCATTGACTGCATTCCATGATTTACATTTTCAATAAATTTCTTTTAAAATTGCAGGGGGATGAGACGGCTGGTGGTTTGTTTGATGCGCAGTCGGATGCCTTCCTTGCGCTGTGCTGCCTGCTGAGGGCTCAGCAGCAGCTCTGGGCTCGGCACAGAAGTACAAGAAGCAGAGGCTTGGCTGCCAGAAACTGCAGGGCTTGCTCAAAAATGAGTTCTTCTGGAACCGATTAATGCTGAGGTCTTTTTTATTTGCCTTCCAGCTTTCCAGGCTGTGCTGCACCTGATTCACGCTTTCAAGGCTTCTTCAAGAAGGGCAAGTAGACATTTTGCTTTAAAGAGATAAAGCCACCTTTCTAATGATTAGCACACTTTTAAAGGTAATGCTAGAAATCATGATAATGAACAATAAATACTGAGGCAAAGCAGCTTAATTCCTGAGTTTCTGAATCAAAACTGTAAATCTTATTTCCTCCAGCTTATCTAGAATCTGAATACTTGAGTGAGCGCAAGCTTCAAGCTTCTGCTCGGCAAATCTGGGCTAAGCTAAGATTCAGAACAATGGTTTCAGCAAACATCATTCAACTTAATAACAGGGTGATTTTAACACCACTGCTGTTAAACACTCACCTGAAAGGAAGGCTACTTTAATAAAACTAAGATAACCCATTCCCTGGACAGCTTGTAATGTGAGATCACAAACAAAAGGAAGATGATAGGGAAGAAAGTGGGGAGAAAATACAGCAGTTCAAATGGCAGAAAGCAGACACAAAGTGGTCTGATGGGAGATTTCAGATACACAGATAGACTTATCTGGAATCACGCCGGCTCCAGTGTAACTGTCCATTAAGGAGTTGCTGACAGCATGAAGGGAACCCGTGAGAGCAGTCAATGACTGAACAAATGAAACAAGCCCCAAGTCGATCGACTATTGCACCTTGAAGAGACACAACTCTGCAGATGTATAAACGAAGAAAGAGCAGATGGTTTTTAATGTCTGTAACGCAAAACAAACATGGACAAATCACATGCTGTTTCTAAATAAGTTTGCCTGTGTGCACATACAACAGCTTTGCTCAGTGTGGATGGCTTTTCTATCTGTATGACAGACCAAAAAAAAAAAGTAAAGGTTGTTCTAGTAACCAGGAGACCTCTTCCCCTGTGCAGCTTCCACATCAGTTCACTGGAGACAAGAATGCAGTTCCACATCAGAACTATGCCAAATCCAACACCAGCTGTGTGGTCATACGAGTGGTCACGCTCCCCTTTACTCTGGTTACGCGGTGCTTCCATTGAGCAGCCTCAAGCATCCACCTGCCACCTGGATCATTTCAGGGAGATAAACTGGAAGATTGATTTTAATTTTGACTCTTGTTGCTGGATCAACATCCATAATCAATCCACTCAGAGGTGTGGCAAGTACCAGAACCTGTGGAATACCAAAGCTAAAGGAGTTATGGGAGCACCAGGCCAGGGCACTGAGGAATGCAACAGCCTCCATCTCTCTGGTAGATGCACAATAAACAGGGTACGGTAAAAATAAAATAAAATTTACTGGCCTCCTTCTTAAGGAAGCCTGACATGCAAATGACACAATAGCTCCATGAGCTCACAGAAGACATTAGATCCCTCCTGAAATGGTCTCCTCATGTCTCAGGCCCTTGAAACAATGGATCAAACAGCCTCCTGTTGGGAATTGAGACTTCCTTTTAGCTGTGACTGTATCTTCCTCCTCTTATTCTTACTGCTGCTATGGTGTGATTGGGCCAAAACAAGAGTTAAAGTAAAAGGGAGAGTTAGAAAAGTTAAGTGAGAAACGGACTTTTTCCCTTATTTAAGTTTTTAACTAAACCTTATTTGCTTTCTTCCCTCACTTCACTGAAAAAAAATAGCGGAGGAAGAATAAGGTCGCAACTGTATTCTTCATAATGGCAGCGTGGTTTAATCGCTATTTGAAAGGCACATAAGCACGCTGCAGGCGGATGCCAGATAAGCGCACAGATCTTACAAGTGACAAACACGACCCTTCTGCAAGCAGGACAGCTTAGCGGGAGCAGAAAAGATCCTCTGAAGTAAAACCGCTGGGTCACAAGCAGGGCCAAGTCACAAGGTTTTAGGCAGCCTGCTCTGGCATCATGGAGCTGTGCTGGATTCAAGAGCCAAGCTGGACCAGCAACAAGGCTCAAACCTGACAGTGACAGATCTGACGATGCAGAACAATGGGACTATATATTAAAAGGTAACTTTTGAAGAAGTCAGTGACTCTCAAATCAATTACAGAAATGACCCAAGAAAGCTAGAGAAAAAGGTGAAATGCATTAAATCAAACTATGTGCATATTAGCTGGAAAATGAAGCTGCATGTAATCCAGAGATTGCATACTCTCGTACACACACATTTTTCTTTCCTTTAAAGCCTGTAAGTTTGAAACAGCCATCTTTCTAAGGAAATTTCTAAGGAAATACACACTAGTTTAATAAAAAATGTTTACACCTTGAGCAGGAATTGCTCAGGAAAATCTACAGCCTCAGTTATGCAGGCAGGCACACTAATTTCCATTTGTTCATAAAACTTACAAACCATTCTTTTCCACTCATTTCAATTGCTGCAAGTATAGAATGTGCACCTGAAGTTGTAATCAGTGTACTGAAATATTTACAGTACAGTGCTATTGGTTTCAGCGGTTATTTTTATGCTAAATTTTTGCTTGATCACCCTTAAAACTGCACCTCTTCCCATCTCACAAGCGGTCTTCATTGATGTATGCTTACCTTGACATGCCTGATCAACACCTGATGCTTAGCTGCCTGTTTGGACACAGGCATTGGGAACTTCCAGCAATCCCATCCCACACCTCACTCTGCCACCTACTCATGCTGCAGGGGTCCCACTCTTAGTGCATACGGCCACAGGTGGCAATGCATGAATTGCAATGCAGGTAAGCTGCGTGCAATCCTGCAGAAGCTCACGTTTTTGATTTTTCAGGGACCTAAACAGATCAGGCAACTATTGATGTGCTTTGCTAAAGAGTTTTAATGACCTGGCAGAAGGGGACACACAAATTCATTACAGCAGGAAATAACGGTGGAGCTTTGATGTCCTCTCTTTCCTTTCCTCCTGCCAAAGGTGGCGTGTGTGAGGCTGCAATACAGCCACGTGCAGAGTCAACCGTGATCCGACCCAGCAGCACCCCACCTCCAAGCCCCCCCAGGCGGGGAGGTGGGGAGCATGGCAGCCCTTGGGCAGCCAGCGGCCGGTGCCCCAGCGACCCAGGCGGTGCCACCAGGGGTTGGAGGGGACGTCTTGAATGTGCCTCAAGAGCTTCAGTGGATGCAGTGAGAACGCAGCCAAGGGGCCTCTTCCAGCAAAACCTCTTCCTGCTGCTGAGTGTGGAACTTGAGCTTACCTTTTAAATGAAAACCGGACTGCCTGTACCCAAAAGTAAAAGAATAAATGCCCTAACCCTTGTCACTGCTCACCTGCTAACTAACCTAAACACACTCTGAAAAACTAGTATGCAGGCTCCTACCCATTAGTATTTAACCTCTGCCATGAATTCTTCTGAGAAAATGGTACCTTGCCACACTCGCAGCAATTTTAGTAAAACGTACCATCTGATTTTTGCACGGTGAAGTGGGAGTGTGACTTCTACTCTCAAATGTCACGTGAAATTGCAGCAGTAATAGGGCAGAAAGATTTCATTTTCCGAGGAAAACTACTTGCATGTGTTGATAGATTGCTTGACTTCACCTAAACAATCCAGGTGGTGACACTAAAATTTCTGGTATGAAATAACCTATTGACCAACACCATAGATTCACAATAGGCAAGGAGAACAGGTGATAAAAGCCAACCTTTTTCTTTCTTTACATGGGATCCTGAAGTAGAAATGCTTTTTAAAATAACTTGCCTGAACTAACATAAAACAACATATGGCATAAATATCAATTACTTCTGATTCAAACTTGCAAATACTGCCAGGCTTAATACTTGGATCAATACTAGTCTGAAAGACAACTATTACAGAACAAGTGGAAGGATTACTGTAGTAGCAAGAAGGGATTAATTTCTAGTTATCTCACACTGGATAATACTAAAATGAAATCTATAATGGATATGATATTACAACAGCTGACTGAATAAAGACTGGCCCTCCTTGAAGACTGCAGGATACAGACAGCAATAGCTATGTTTTTAAACCCCGTTGTTGCAACAAAAATAATACTAATGTAAAAAAAAAAAATCCACATAATGGTTACTTTTGAAAACAGAGGATGTAGGTACATCTTGTGTGGGTGCATTTCTACCACAGTAGCAGAAATCTCATGCCATTTTTAATTAGAACAGAGCCATGTCAAAACAAGGAAAAAAACTTGGGAGAAAAAAAAAGAAACTTTTCTGCCCTTCAGAAATAAAGTATTGAGGATAGAGTCGTGAATCTGAAACACCACATCACTAACAGTATACATTAAATAGAGGTAGTGCCTAGCAGCAGTACACTTAAAAATTGCAAAAGCAGCGGCCTTAATGAAAAGCTATTCAAAAAGGCTACTTTAGTTATATCTCCCTCAGGCTTGTATTTAAACAATCCCAGTTAGTCAGGAGAGCCTCATGTGATTCTGAAATACAAAGGAGACGAGCAAGAGGACATCCTGGGTCAGACCAGCTAGGGCAGTATTTGCCTCAGAGTTGCTAGTACAACATGCATAGGGAAACAGCACAAACAGGATGAGAACGTAAAGATTTCTCTTTCTCCTCCCTTTCTCCCCCCAGCCTCCGCAAAACCTCCCAGCTTCTAATAACAAGTGGTTAATCAATTGCCTGAACCAGCAATAGCTATAGGATATGTTAATTTGCCAAGGGTACCGCTAAAATCAACTCAGCATCATTACATTAGATATCCTTGGGTACATTTGGTTTTGGGTCTTTCAGATTGTCCCATCTTGTAAAACACATACACCCAAGTCCTAGCAGACAAGTCACTGAAACCTGGAATCTGTAAGCCTCAGGTACCTGCGTTGATGTCAGAAGTAAAAGCCCTGTGAAGAGAGAGGCTGTAAAGAGCACATGTGAGACTAAATACACAGCGTTCAAGAGCTGTCAGCCATGTCACAGACTTTTGCAGATGTTTGGCAGATGCTGTGTCTGTAGCTTAGAAAATTTCCCATTCACAAGAAACCACTTATCACAATCACTGTGGTAGTGCACTGTGTAGTGCTACTGCTACTCACAGTTCAAAAATCACCACCAATAGGAAAATAGATCTAGAAACTCAACACTATCAGATTTACATTTCATAAATTTCAAATAAATATCGCTAGCATGTGAGAAACGTATTACACCAAAATAAACAACTATATCAAAACTTTTAAAGGGAATACGTGCACCATTATCTTCAATGGTAGCCACAGACATTCTTAGGCTTATAAGGTACATGAATTAATACAAAATTATTGTAGTAGGTGTTTGTCATAATTTTGATAGTTATGACTCATGGTTATGACTTGATAGATAGGAAAAGTCTCAAAAAAATCACTAGGAAAAATATATTGAGCTAAACTGGTTATTAACCTGAAAATTTAACTTACAAACAAAAACATAACCAGAGACTATCTGGAAACAGGGAAAAAATCATTTTTTTTTTCTTTTTATTAACAGTGCTTCATTCTCTTCCACTTTTCTATTTGCTTTTCCACGGAGCTACCAGCAGTATAGTATCCAAACTTCTCTATGTTTTTAAGAGGACATAGAAACAAATGATGGCCGGCATTTGATTAGGAAGTTACGTCAAATCTCTCTGAAGGCTGGACAGTGACATCCATAACAAAAACTAAAGTTCCCAGTGTAGCCAAGACACTGCTTCATATAATGTTCAAATATATTTAAAGGAAACTAAGTATTTAAAAATATAATTCAGGCCTTCTACATAAGGGCAAGCCCTTTCCCCCCCAGACTTCACGGTTATTGTTTTATGTCTGTTTTCGTTAAACCATTTCCATTTGTTTTTAACCATTTCAGCTGTAACACTCTTCCATATTCTTTAGTTCCACTAAAGGTCTTATTTGGCCCATAGGAAATCTATCATGCAAGATCATTATATCTGCAGTAGTAGAAGCTGAGAATCAATTAGTTTCAAGCAGGTTGGAAAGTTTATTTACTACATTTTTGGAGCAGCTCCTCTGACTCGGTAAAGAAGGGAAGACAAACATTTAAAAAACAAAAGCAATGTTTCATTTGTTGAGAAACCCGCTTTCACTTTTTCAGTCCACATTAAGTTGTCAGATGTTTGTTTCAAGTCATCAAGCATGGGAAGAGGACACTTTTTTCTTGAATGCCTACAATATTTGGTAAAATAAGATCCCTGTCCTGACCGAGGCTATCAGGTACGCCTCAACTCATCCCACATGGTGATCCTATACAGGAGAAACAGGGGCATGCTCTTCAGTCTTGTTCATGGAGTTTCTTACCCTGGCCAAGTGGTTTCAAAACACAGCCCGAACAGAAAGTGCTGACCTGCGCTGAGGTTAACAGCTCCAAGAGGTACAAGGCAGAGCAGAACCTGGCCTGTAATCTCCTTTGCTTCCTGTATTTGAAGAATTGTCTTCTCTGGACGAAAGCAGTTGCACGAATGCAAGTTGTTATGCATAGTATACATTCAAACTCTCTACAGCACCACAGAGCTGGCAAGGCTGTTTACCAGCTCATGCCTTCTGAAACCAATGGGTCCTCTAGGTCTCCTAAGAATATTCTCGTGAATTTGTTTCAGTGAATAATACTGAATCAAAATCCCTCTGACAGTATACAAATTACTGCATTATGTATGTGCCTTCTTTCTGACAAGAACAACATTAGAATAAAGCTATGAAGAAAAATCCAGCTATTCAGAAAGTTTCTTTTTACGTACTTCAAGTATTTAATAGCTTGCTGTATAAATTCAAATAGCAATGCTCAAACGGCTCTGGAAGAATAACACATTAGCTTTGTTCAACAATATTTTCCCTCAAAAAATTTGAACTGGAGTACTTTTTAAATCAAAGTGTTCCATGAAATCATTCCAAAAAAGTGCTGCCACACAAGTCATTTATGGATCTGTGTTCAACAGATGTACATTAATTATAAAGCATATCATGTGGGCAACATTCATGAAAAAATATCATTGTGTTGGCTTACAGAAAATAAGGACGAGGTGAAGGTTTGTGGTTAAGAGTCTGTAGCCAAAATAAAATTTCTCAGAATAGTTATATATTAAAAGGTGATAATTAAATAGTTATATATTAAAGGTGAGAGAAAAGCTCTGGTTTATTTATGAAGTAGTAATAAAATGGATGTAGTGTAATTGAAAAGAGATAAAAACTATCAATAATAAAATGCTGAGGTCCAAAAGACTTCTTAACTGTATTTGAGAAAATGTACCTTGAAAATGTTGTTACAGCATACATTGTGGTAGAAAATTAAGACACCTCTGCCCTAATAAACATTGCACCATTTTAAGGAAACAAAAAGAATCCACAGTATGCCAACAGTTCACCACAGTGTTAAAGAAAATTATTGAAGAGATGCTCTTACAAAGAAACTGTGACTTTTAAATTGGAGCAAGTTTCTGGGGAGGGAAAAAAGAGGGGATATAAACATGACCTGACTGGCCATTTTCTCTATTCTGCCTCAGGACCAAGCCTTACCTTTCACTTGTTAATGAAGGAAAACTACACATTCCCTATTTTAACAGTTGTATCACAAAAAATTTCTAGGATGAAGAATGGCAATTCTTATTTGCTAATTTAAAATGGTCAGAAAACATGAAAGAAAAGTTCTGAAAAGGAGGCAATGTTTATTAAGTCTACTACATTCTGAGCATCTACTGAAATACAAGAAAATTAGTTCAAATCAATCAATCTACCCACAAAGGAATTGATCATGTTTCAACCCTTTTCTATAAAAAACTTTTTCACTCCATGAAAAGCTGATTCTCTTGGCAGCTGAATGGTTAAGTGACCTGATACAGAACCTTTCAAACGCATGAGGCAGAACAGAAATCCATAATTTATATTTTGGCTGTTCATACATATTTGAAAACTTTAGTTAGCACAGAGCATCAGGCTGAAGTGTACAAAGTCAAAGAAGAAATTACAGCAGAAAAAGCCTCTGCATATAGGTGCTAGTTCACTGCCTTTCTCCTCCCCCCCCAAGAGTAATTTCAACACAGCCATGAGCACAACAAAAAAATATGCTGGAAAAGGGGCTCTTTTGTAATTGATGGATTTTGCTGAATATTTAAAATAAGTGTATGGACCTTCATTATTATGCATGTTTGTTTCAGTAGCAGAAATCTGAGAAGCAAGAAATATTTACCTTTTTCCTAGAATCTCTCTACTGTTGGGACTTCTAATCCGCTTCTTCTTCTCAGCAGAAATACCTATGTTAGCCAAATATCACATTCCTTATTGTTTACTCTGTACCCTGCTAGCACAGAAGTTTTCAAGGAGATAGTTCTCTGAGAACAAAAAAAAAAATGTTTTTCAAAATAGGTAACAAAGAGCCACCACCTTGTTCTAGGTGCATTCTAAATAAGCAGGGACATAAAAGCAAAAGCCTCACTGTGTACTTTGCTGACAGAGATTGATGAACTCTTGCAAGAAGAGCATGGAAAACAAATAGGAAAGTCAGACATGGAGGCTGTCAATCTCCCCACAGCAAAGCACCATGGTGCACAGCACTTGTCCCTCACAAAGGGAGAGTACAGCAAATCCACAAGTAAGAGGTTGATCTGCAGAAGAAGAAAATCAGGACTGAAAAAAGGGAGAACAGTGTAAAGCACTCAACTGGTATTTAGTCCTATAAAACTGGCAAGAGAAGCACCTCTGCTGGGACTTTTCAGCACCTTGCAGGGCTTAGCTTTGCTATAGGAAGTGAGATCAAGTCCATGAGGCTTGGAAATAGAATTAAGCAGTCTATGAAACTTCTTCAAAAGAATTCAATAACAGAAAGAACATATCAACAGAGAACAATATTTTCTTTTACTTCAAAAAATAAAACCACGCTATCACCCAAGTCAAACAGCATACTTGCGTATTTTATTTTTTTCCAACAGCAAGTTGACGATTTCTTAAACGATTTTGTGTTTGGCACTCAAATTAAGTTGCTACCTGTTGATAAGCTTTAGTCTTAAGGTTTGTCTTTAATCACAGATTAATAAAGGAATTGTATCAGTAAAGCAAGCTACTTACCGGATATATAGCAAGTTATTATCTAAACAGTGTTACAGGGACAAACTGGTAAAGAGTGAAAATATTACCATACCAGGAGACCATAAGCTGCCATGGTTTTATTATGATTTTTGTGCATCAAGGTCATACTATATTACTTCTTTGGACATCATAATTACTCCCCTCTCTTCCACCCCATAAGTTACACTTTCCTTTGGATGGCTACTAACTCAGTTTAGAAAACTGTCCACCTATGCAATACGCCTAGCTCTGCACAGTTGTATTATTTTTTTTCCCTATAAATAACATCTTTTACACAAATGAATCTCATAGCACACTTCAATCAAATTTTATTCATTGTACATTACATCTCTGATGGCCTAGATCCCCAGCTGCAATACATCAGTGTCAGTCTTTAGATTTATGCAAGCTGAAGACTCTATACAGAAACACTTTCACTCCAGCTGCTGCGCTGCCATTTCTGAAGTGGAAAATTGTAGTGTTCAGCCATCTACTGAACTACTCAGGTCAAGTAACTGAGAAATGTTATATCAAAATGAGTCCACAGAGAGAATTCAAGGAACAAACAAGTCAATCCACATCATTATGTGCATGAGCAACCTAGACATCAATCCACATGCTTAATTTTGCACAATGCAAGCTAGCTGCTGAAAAAGGAGACGAGGGTATACAGATTTATGAGGGTACAGACAATTCTGCCCAGCTTAGCCAGTAGAAAACAGAAGCAGTCATTTTATTGCTAAGAAACATAGGGATCCACTAATTACATCATTGCATTCACTCCCTGAGATTAGAAAACACCAATTTATCTGCCCCCATTGCTATGCCTAGAGTAGTGTTTTATTTAAGAGCAGTAATGGGGTTATGAAAGCAAATCCTTCCATCATCCACACTAATGCATGTTGGTTTGGATCACCTAGCAATTTTGGTGCATATATACCATATTCCTTCAGAGGAAACTGAACTGTGAACTCTTCTCCAGCCATACACAAAACAAAAAATGTTTCAGTTCCCAAAGGGAATGTGTTTGAACAAGTGACCTGTCCTTTATATCATGCTAAAACCATTGCTTTCCTTTGATAATTGTCTTGACTTGCATAAAGAGGGAAATCATAGAATATCCCAAGTTAAAAGGGACCCAACAAGGATCATCGAGTCCAACTCCTGGCTCCCCAGAGGACCACCCAAAAATCAGACCATGTGTCTGAGAGTGTTGTCCAAATGCCTCTTGAACTCCGTCAGGCTCGATGCCATGACCACTGCCCTGGGGAGCCTGTTCCAGTGTCCAACCACCCTCTCGGTGAAGAACCTTTTCCTAACACCCAGCCTGAACCTCTCCATAGAATCAAAGAATATCTTGAGCTGGAAGGGCCAATGATCCAGCACCGCAAAAATTTGAATACAGTTTCTTTCACAAATAGATTTAGTTGTAGGCAACCATTACTACCTGTCTGAGAAAATGTCTAGAAATATTAACTAAGTAGGAGGACAAAGTCTTTAACAATAGTGGTCTGACATTAAGCCTGAAATGAAGAGTTGTTAAATAGTGCAGCATCTGCAAGATCATTTTTCGTGACCATCCTCTTAAAAAGAGCATAAATTAGGCCTTCTTGTAGTCATTTTAACTACTGTCTGTAATACCTGACTAGATTCCTGGAAGTTTACCCAGCACATATTTAATATTATTGGTCATCGTTAAATAGATCAAACAGTTACATTAACCTTTTACATCAGGTCAGCAACATGCTTGGAAGCTTGTCATCAGCTCTGATCATTAATGGCTCAAACCCCTAATAACTTCTCTATATATCACAAGCCAAGGTCAGGGGGGTTAATAATCTGTATTATCAGCATTCTCAACCAGGCAATTGAGAGAGAAGAAAAGCATAGCAATGGAAGGAGCTAATATTCTAATTTATATTTACTAAACGGTGATGTAGATTATGGAAGAATCACAGAAATTATTTAGGTGCACCTGAACCAGTACTGCTGAGATGCCTAACAAACATGGTTCTGCAGAGGTATGGTGTAAGTGGGTGGAAGAGTAATCTTTGGAGTAGACTGAAGAGGTTGTAATCATGTATTTGGAGACACATTTCAGTTCTCTTTTCCAGCCACTATGACTTGGAACATAGATTTCTAAATTCAGAAGAGCTGGCCATCCCTTTTCTGCTTCTGGGGGCTCAAATTCTGCAACAGTATCTCTGTGGGCACTCCAGTATTTTTCACATGGCACTGTGTTTCATCATCCAATTTTTAAAAGACATCCTTTCTGCCCCCAGTTAAGGTATTAAATGACCCAGAGAAATCGGTATGACCTTTTCCATTAAAATCATGAGGCTTATTCATTAAAAAAAAGCAGAACATAAAAGCTAAGTACTTTCTACTGTCTCTCTCATATCGTGTCACTTGCTTTTGAATTTTTTCTTTTCAGTTTGCCATACATCAATAGGTTCCCAAAAATGGCTTCGCTCAAAAAAGAATGATGAAACCTGCATGTTTTGTGAGCAAGAAAAAGGATGGCTTGTCTCACATACAAAAGGAAACACAGTCTTGAGAACGACCATTGACAGAAATAACTGACACACATTTAGATGCAAGAAGCACATTCATTCTTCATTTTTGAAAGAATGAAACAATTCAGGCTTAAAAGCTTCTCTGCATTTGATGTTAAATCCTGCAGGTCTGTACAAGTTGGTGGCTTGAGTTTGGCTTGGAGCAAAACTACTTTAAATACTTCCATATACCATAGAAGGCAACAATGATCAGTTAATAGAAAAAGGATCCCAAACCACTAGTTCCACAAAAACAAAACAAAAACAAACAACAAAAAAAGCAAACAAACTCTCAGACAGCCAGAAATGTAGACTAAGGCTTTTTTTGTTTGTTTGTTTGTTTGTGTCCCCTTCATTTGTATTTTTAAGATCTCTTGGCAAATCTGGAGAGTGCAGCGATTAATAGCCATGACCTATCATCAGTGCAATTTCTAATCTTTTCCAAGAGATTAGTAGTTAGGAAAAAACATCCTTGTGTCAGGTGGTTCAGCAACCTGCGTGAGCCATTGCAAGTCATTCACATATACAGGAATAATGCCCTTTTTTTTTTTTTTTTAATTGTTGTTCTTTGCTTTCCTCAGTAAGATATTTTATTTTAATTGATATCTTAAGATCTCAGTTCCCTCCAACTGAATACTTTTTGTCTACATTTAAATGCAATTATATATACATTTTTTTAAATCTAGTGTAATATATTAAAGCTCAAACAATCAAGAGTCCAGAATGAGACTATGAGAACACCAGTTAAAAGTGAAAGAACCATCCAATTTCCAAAAATATAGGCAAGATTTTCAGAAGCTGGAAACAATGCTGCATCGATTTGTTTTAGCATTAATACTGCCCCCCCCC
>VXAA01004296.1:1057949-1091508 GCA_013399115.1 Anseranas semipalmata
GCAGCCAATAAAATTCTAAACAATTTGGGGAAGAGTAACTTTCATTCAGAAGACACTAAAAAAAACATATGAGCCTCTACAAGAGAAGTGAGGTTTATTTCAAATGACGTCAAACAGTGGATCGAGAAAAGGCAGAAAAATGATTACTCTGAATGCTTTTAAGATACCTGGAGGATTTTTTTAATGGGGCAGTTCTCCAAAAGTGAGAAATGTAGTGCAGCATAATGCAGTTAAGCATGGAAAAATAACCAAGACCACTCCAAATTCCAGAGAAAGAGATAAGTGAAAAGCCACAATAAAGTCCATTCATTACTCCTATGTTATTAACTACATCACTCAGGAAAAAAAAAAAAAAAAATCTAATCATGTGGCTCCTACTACAGTTTAATTCTCCAAAAGCAGAGCTGAGGAATATCTGAATCCTAAAAGCTCCAAGAAAAGCAAAAAAGACTTCAATGGGAAGTTTAAAGGAAAGAGAAACCAAACCACAGTTCAAGCTAAAAAACACATCCTGTATTTCTATTATAAAATTTCCAAACTTTGATTCTAGTATTGTAACATAGAAAAGCACTAGAAATTAATTTTAAGACTCATTTTCTTATGAAACAACTATTAAAGATGTCTTAAGATTTGCCTTTCCTTCAACACTGCTACTTGCTTTTAAGTTTTAAAGATTGCATAACATCCTTGATTTCAATCCAATAATAAAAATAAAAGGCACACTTGCAACCTTCTGTCCCCTAACCCTAATCTGCACCCCAGCCCACAGACTTTTTGGAGATCTTGGTGAGCATGAGCTGATACCTGCATGAAAGGGGCTTAACTGCTTGATCTGGGAATGGTCTGTATTGCAAATCTCATTTGACTATCACCAGGAATTCAGATGAGAAAGGGCACATCCTGGATTAGAGCTAATTAAGTAAGAATCTTATGTTTCTACAGAGTACGTTCTCCTTTTCCATGCACCCACCCCCAGCATTGCTCTTTTTGGGCTGTTTGTCTGACACAGGTCTGCCTCCGGAATCTACTGCTTGCACATGTGCCAAAGAACAAACCCATGACTTCAGAATATCACTGGAGATCTAACATGGCCCTCACAGCCACATCTTATCCTTCACCTCGGAAGATATATTTCGGAAACTAGTCCAATTTTAGAAATAAAGCGGTTAAAGCTACGTTAACAGCTGAAGTTACAGTACGTTCTTAGCAGGTACCAAAACCTCACTTACATGATACAACGTTACAAGTGTTCTGTGCACCTTCTTTGCATGACTCACACCTTCCTTTATATAGTAGCACCAGAAGTAATTGAGAAGAGATTTATGCCAAGCTTGCAGTTTTTAATTCACAGTTCCAAAACAGAAAACTTGTATATTTCTACCTTTTGAAAATAACTGCTGAAGGTCAGCAGCGACTGCCGGAAGATTCTGTGTCAGCCTGGAAAACTACAAAAAATGGCATGTGTCAGTGTTAATACTTACCAGACTCAGTACAGCAAGCAGGTAAATATGGCTGCACATGAACTGCATGACCATGAAGACCATATGGGATATACCTATTGCACGGACAATTGATGCCCATGTCAAGGGAATTCAATTCAAGAAATGGAAAACCACATGAATTCAAGCAAAAAGGCAAAGAAATATCACACTGGCAAAACAGGGAGAAAATATTAACTTGGCCTGAACAACATCCAGAATACTGGAGCAGCTACCTACAGGAAGGATGACTTGTGCCTGCAGCAGAAGGTGCACAGCATGTGCATTTTGCAGTTAGCTGCAGTGCTGAATCCTGGATATAGACAAAAGAAATGGAAAGTCACTTAAAAACAAGCTAGGAATGAAAGGAGCATGCTAGATGACAGGAGACAACCTGAGGATCTAGCACAGAAAGAGGATAAAGTAATTTAGGTGAAGATAAAAGAGTTCCATTTTCCAAACTGCATCCTTTGGATGTAATGTAAGAAGATGTCGCAACAGACTTGACAGAAAAATCACCATGCTCAGCCAACAGTGGTTCCTTAGGGGGAAACATGAAAAACACCGTAAGTAGTTTAAGAGGGTGCCTTATGTTCAGCTGGGGGCACGGAGCGTGGCCTTGAACCACCTGGCCCAGGTGCTCCTTTCCAAAAGAAGTTACTTGTTATTTGAAAGGCTTATAACACTTTAGCATTTGTCCCAGCATACAGAGTTCAGGGACGTATTCCAGAGTACAGGGATGTATTTTTCAAGTGCCAGTGGCAAGTATCAAGACTTGCCTCCGGCAAAAACAGAGAGATGTTTTGGGACAGTCCTTTCATGAGCTGATGGGGAGTGAGTTGTGCAATCTCTTCAGACACCCTGCAGCGTCAAGCAATGTGTTAATAAAGAAGGGGGAAAGAAAGCTGTGATCTACCGTAGCCCACCCCTGCATTTTAATCTTTGCCCACACATTTGAAGTGCTGAAGACCCGCGGGGCCCTGGAGGCCCTCCTGCAGCAGGAAGGCCACGCACTTCCTGCAGGCCCTGCGCCGCGCCCTGCCCGGCACTGCTGTGGTAGTGACACGCCTTCAGCCACCTCATGCCCTGCCATGTGACAGGGAGGGTCACCCCCACAGACAGGGGATTTGGGAACAGCAGTTCCTATCATTATAACACACACCTACACAAGACAAAGGCTAGAGTTTATAAACACATGACCACACACATACACAACTGCTTTCTGTCAGTCTTCTTTTGTCTCATCTTACTGTGGTGTCTCACATCTTCTTCCTCTTTACCTACCAATCCTTTGAATGGGGTAATAAATTACAGTACAATTCATAGATTAACTAGGCTAATGACAGCAAGTGAACTCGCATCAATTTTAGAAGTAAGAGTCAAAATCCCCATTTCTTTCTTTACTCTCTGGCAGCGCTCCTTCCCACCTTGGATCCATGAACAGCACCCCTCAGTCAGGCCCTGCTCCACCACCTTCCCAGTCTCACTGCAACGAGTGCCCGCTGGTGCCGCCTGCCACAGCACTCACATAAGCCTCAGGAAACAGATCAAGAGGTCCTTCATTCTCATCTGGGGAGGAAAAAGGGCTGTCCACCGAGACCATGTCCACATCCAGTACAGTGGGGTCCATCTCTCCCCAGCATTTCCCCCAGCACTCTTGAGGAGATGATGGTGGGTCATGGCCAGGGGAGACACCTTTGCCCTGTCTCATGAAGCTAGCAAGGGTTGTGGCATGGTCGCAGCAGGCTGAAAGTAGAGATCTCCTGGTAGCAATTAAAACCCCCAGGATGTTTAGTGTTTTAGCAGAGAAAACATTTTTTCTCAGAGCACGGCCAAGGTCTGTCTCACAACACAGCACTGGGCTCTAACACCGCAATTTTATAAAAGGTCAACAGGTACATCTAGGAGGTGGGAACTTGCTGTCACTTTCACAGGTCTTCCTGCATCACTGTCAGGTTGTTTTTCTTGTTTATTTAGAAGACATGGGAAGAAGGAAGGCTGCCAGTAAACAACCATGAATCAGCCCCATTGAGCCTTTGGGCTCAGGAAAGTACAGCTGTTATCTTACTTTCTTAATTCATATAAGAAATTCAGGGAGTTTTCACATTACATGTAAATCCGTTGCACTTTACTACTACTATTCCATCCAAACCTTTCATTATGAGCACCAGGACAGTTTAAAAGCAACCTATTTTTCCTCCCTTCAAGTACAGGTATAAATATCTTGCCCATACGCATCCCCATTGTTCCTAAACCATGAAATGATTGCCATATCATGCATGGCAAATAAAATGCCAGGAACTCCACCCAGGCTGCATTGACTCACATTCACCACATACCATTAATTCTTGATTGGGCCTAATCTTCATTTGCATGACACCTGCAATCCAATTACACAACCCACAGATAACTGTAGCTGTCCCACTGACTGCAGTAGAAGCACTGACAGTAGAGCTGTACATGCATGTAGGCATTTTTGAATTGTGCTCACAGAATTGGGTACAGAATTGCTCAAGACACTCAAGTTAGAAAAGGAAAAAATAAAAAGGACATAGCTCCCCAACAGCCGAATTATATTCTCCTTCAGCGTGGTGGCTCCCACACCACCTTCATGAGCATCGCCGTCTGTGGAATTTGTTGACACATCCCCATCACAGAATTATGCTTCAGTTGCTCCTATTTCTGCCAAATCAAGTCTATTTAGACTGAAGTCTTCCATGTCTGCCCTGCACTCAATGCTTTTGCAAACTTTTAAGCTTGATTGGTTCAGCTATTTCTGAGAGCAAGGTGAGAAGAAAAATATGTATATTGTTTAGTTCAGAAACAAGCCCTTCCCCACTTCCATCAACTAAAACACTCCTTTGCAACCCTGACACCAATACAGAGGGTAGGAATTTGTACAAGTCTTCTTGCATGGAGGTAGAACAATACAATCCTGAAAGATTAGCTCCCGATATTCTTTTTTGAAAATAATCATCAAGGGATTTAAACGCAGAAGTACATTATAATATTTGACCTTAATATTGGTTTTATAAGGGGATACAATTTTTGATTGTAACATGCAAAAATTGTGTACTGTTTTTACATAATTGAATGTCAGTATTAACATAGCCCAATTATAACCATTGTTAAACTCAATTTGACTTCTCTGCTTTTAAGAGCTTTTGCCTTGACCTGAAGGAAAATTCCATCTCTTTTGTGAAGAGTCCACTTCATTCTATGTAGATGCTTACAGAGAACTAAACACAGTACTTAGGCTACAGAAAAAAAAATCATCTTCAAAAGCATATTTGTCTTCTTAATGTCTCATGAAATTTAGAAGACTTGTGTGCATTAGAAAGCTTCTCCTACAATCTTTCAGAATAGGCTACTAACAGAACACACAGCTGCATCCTCTATCAGTCACAAAATGGGAGCCAAAACCTCACAACAATTGTTGCCTGTGTAGGAGACATTCGCAGTGTCACACGTGCAATCACAGAATATATGTCTTTTTTTATATGTGCAGGAAGGAATACAAGAGTGAGAGGCCTGGGCTGCTCCTGTTTGCAGCTTTTCCTTTTAAGCCTAGCCAGAACCATGTCCAGTGGCTTCTGCTCTTCTTTTCTCAGAAAAGAGCTGCTTCAAGGGTTAGTCTGACAATGATTTCTCTGTATGCTATCACTTGCTCAACTGGGCACACATAGCCATTACTAGGTCTGGACTTTGGAGGATCTAAACTATTACAATTGCATACTACTTTGAGTACAATTTTCAGCAAGGTTCCTTGCAAAGGCATCTATGGACTTGCAGTCAAATACTGCACTGTCAAAACATCACAGTCATTCCCTAACACCAATTTACAACTGGAAGACAATTCAGCATTGGGGTCAAGTCTAGGCATAGACAAAGCAGGTGGTTGCCTAGAGAAGCAGACTGCTGTATGTAGCAAATCAGTAATTTTTTCTTATCTTGCCTATACCAGAACCCTGCAAAGAGCCAGCTGGATGCTGTTGCAAAGCACAGGGTAGGGAGTGCAGGGGGGCAGCTGGTCTCACATATGTAGAAGCAGAGAACAGAGCCCACCCCAGCATGCCTCATCCCTAGAGTCCCCTGGCAGCTGCAGCAGTAACAGCAGCCCAGCTTTCCAGAGCTCTGCCCCTGACCTGGTGTCCCAGCTCCAACCTATTCTCCATCTCCTGCCACACAGAGAAGCCTGGCTTGACTAGCCCCATATCTTTGTACTTGGAGTCATCTATCATCCTCCCACCCGATCAGCAGCTTTGCTGGCTCCAGACCACAACAGTTGCGGGCAGCTTAACTGTCTGAGGCAGCCCTAGGCTGAGATCAACAGAAAGCCTCCTTTTCCATACCTGGCTTTAATATCATCCCTACAACTGTCAAGCTGAAGTCATTCTGCCTTTTTGCCTTAGTCTTCACAACAGTAAAATAAAGATTCATTAACATTTACTGCTGCGATGAAGCAAAGTCGACAATGGCCATGATGAGCCAACATCATACACAAAAATCAGAGGCCTCATGAACCAAACCTGTGGGTCTCTGCAGACTGAGCTGAGAAGGCTTTCTCCAGCTCTGTATCTAAGCATCAGATACAGGGAAATCCCTCCGTACACCCACACCTATTAGTGGGTTGTTTAGAGAACAAAACAAGAGAAATGAAGTCATTCATTCAAAACAGGCCCACAGATGATTTCTCTTGCCTTCCACACACTCCACCTTATTTGGAGAATTCTCTTCTTTCCATAAGTCACGTCACAGTCATGATAGAAGCAGACTATTTGCTGGATCAGGCACCTTTCGATACACTAACACACAAGTCCTGCAATAGTCGTGTAGTAGTATTTAAGTCAGCCAAACAGCACTAAAATTCCCCACATTGCTGAGTACTGACTAGTGCCATCACTGAGGACGGGAACTGTGACACTGAATATTACAAGGGGTGTGTGGGGGGAGATGACTTGAAAAAGCTGGTGCCAGCTCAGTTCCCCTTTCTGAAGGGTTCCAACCCAAACTGGACAGGCAGCATCACCAAAATATAGCAGTCCCGAGGCTCAACAAGCTGCCCAGATCCCCTAGAACACAGACTGCTTTACAAGAGATAGCAAGCATACCTATGACAAAGAAAACTATGATAGATGCATATGAAATATATTTCTTTATATAAAAAAACACCAGAAAGATCATAAAGATTACAAAAATACCTTGCTCATGCATATGACTCACATATATGTGAACGTACAGAAAGAAATCTAAAAGATCTATCCTTTCTCAGATTCCTTTGGAGCTATGCATCCTTTCATTCTTCTCTCCTTTGTATCAGTGACTCGGTCATATGTTCCCTAAGGGCAGGAACTTCTATTGGTGGTCATGGGGAAAAGGTAGAGACATTTGCCACACACTACAACAGAGCAGCATTCTGCCAATACCGCAGTCATTACCAATTCATTTTTTACAACACAAACGAAAAAATAAAGATCCTCCATTTTAATGCTACAAAGATGTATTCACATCAATCATGCAATCAGTATTTACAGCACCGGATCCCTAAAAAAAAGAGGGCATCAGCTGAAGTCTTAATTTGTTTTGCTTAAGGGCTTTTCTCCTATTAGCAGAAATTACATCTTGCTCTTAAACAGTGAAACTCTCAATTACCCATTTTTAATAAAACCTATTTGTCTACTAGAAAGCCAATCAAATCAAAATGTTTTCCACTAGCTTTTTATTTTCCTACTGACTCATTTACGGAATTATAGTTTACTACAAGCAATGATTTTCACATGCATTCCTTAAATCAAGCAGCTTATGCAATGTTGTATTTTCTATGCATGCCGGTTTCATGAAGTGTCCTGATTCAATGGTCTGTATTGCACTACAGCAGAAACACCTCTCTACCACTGCATGTTTGTTTTGGACAAAGCTCTCAAAAGAAACTCCGAATTGCACAAACAAATTTACATAGAAACATTTGCACTTCAAAAAAAAAAACAAACAAACATTAAGTAGCTGTCCTTCCTTTGAAAAGGATGGCAGCCCTTTCAAAAGTGAGTAGACAACAAGGCTGTTAAATGTACTGGTACCAACCAATTTTTGCTGGTAAACAAGGTTATTATTATTAGAAAAGAGACAATGCATTTGATATTCAACGAAATTGCCTTCTGATTTCCCGTTGGTTATGCTCTCAGATGTTGCAGACTACGCTGGATTTGCACAAGTGGAAAGATCCTGGGTAAAGACTTTTATATGGCAAGTACAAAAAAAAAAAGGAAAAAATTTATATTTCAGAAATAATTATAGGCTTGTGGATGTATTAAACAAAAGCCCCAACACCTTATAAACTGATACACAACCACTAAGTCAGATTGTGAGTTTGAAACACACCATACCAATTTTCAGTCAAGGCATACGCTCCATGGCAAACTTTTACCCTGTAAAAGTTCTCATACGGCTGTCAAAGGCTTAATTCTGAAACCCCTCATGAAAAGAATCACTCGCTTGTTAAGGGCTAGGTGCCTATATGATTAGTAAGGTGAGTGAAGTCTGAACTGCTGCTTCAGTACATGAGGCTGAAGAATAAGCTCTGAAGGAGTCTTTCATTGCTGTAATCAAATTTGTTGTCATTGTTCAGCAGATACTTTTTCCAGGAAAACACAGAACCATCCTAAGGCCTATTTACTTATTTTAAGGAACTTGTCTATTTTGGGGCATTATTTTGTATGCAGTTACAAGCATGTTCTTTTAGCTACTTAACTGCACAGACATCTGAACTATCATCAGGTAGGCAAGCATTCAGGTAGACTGTTGTACAGTTATATTAATAAAAATAACGAGGGAGCTACAGGTCCTTTCCAAAACTTTCTTCAAAAAGATATTGCTGTGACAGTGGCCACATAAGTAAAGGAAATCAATCAGCTAAATTCGACATCTAAATAAAGGACCTAAATTTGAAAACATCTGATATAAAAAAAAAAAGTGATCACAGGTGAAAAAAGACATACGAATTCTTTCCAGCCATCACTCAAAGATATGTACAGTTCACCTAATTAATCTTCCAATTATTTGAGATTACTCCTCACCCTCACTCCATAAACAAATACGCAAGTCAAAGAGGGGAAACAAAACTCTCAACACTAACTAGCTATGGTCTAATCATGTAATCTGGGATCACATAGCCTCTTGATCCCCTGACTTAAACGAAAGCCCGAGACCAGAACTCTCAGACCGGTCTGAGTCAAGTTTGTCTTAATATGCTCACGCTCTCTTGAGTCAAAGGTATGCACACGTAGCAGAGGGCAGGATCTAGCTACTTGTTTTGTGGTGCCTCCCTTCTCCAGCATTTAGAAAAAGGCTCCTACAAACTGAATCAGCATACAACTTTTAGAAGGTTTGCAGATGTTTTCACCAGTTTTGTTCCAGACATTACCACAAATCAAAATGAAGTTTGTTGAAAATTTCCCATCCACCTCCAGGGAAGTAACATGAACCATCACCACAGGCAAGTACATGAATCCTATTCAACACCGCTGTTGTGTGGTACCACACAGACATCGTTTCACAATAGAGCAAGCTGCTATGGGACTCTCAAGACTATGGATGCCCTACTGCTATTTACATGTTAAATTATGCTTATTTCCTTCCTATCTATACCCACCTTCACTTTATCACTTCAAACCACTGGCTCAGCAATGAATTAAGATTTTCAGCAACTAAATTCAAATTTAGCATAATTAATCATTCTTTTGCATTTTTACCCACATTAATCAGCTGGAGACTTCCAGTCCCGTATGCAAGAATATAACAGAATATCAACAGTTACAGATATATCACAGCAGAATTTTGACCATCTGATCAGAAACTGCCAGCAGTAAGAAGTATATACTCTAGCAAAAGGGAAAATTATTTTCAGTTGGCATAAGAAATCTCAAAAGGACAGTTCAATTGCATGAGTGTGATGTCAATGTTTAAATGCTGGAAATCAACTTCAAAATAAGCGGTACTACCAACCATCTGCATCCTTGCAAGTGCCAAAATCAGTGAGCTATATGCCAGATCCTAATTTGCACTAGAATGTGACCATTGTCTTCCCTTGTACCCCATTAAAACTTTTTTAGTTAAAAATATTCCATTTGGCTATATTCTAGTACAGATATCAGTATGAAATACCATACATGTGAAATTATACTACGTGGTGAAAGTATAGGACTCCAGTTCACTAAAATCGAGAGCCCCATATTAAAATCAAGATAACTGTGCTGAATAAACAGACTGTCAGCGGTTTATCAGGAATGCAAACTGTGCATGTAAGTGGCCAAAAAGAGAAGGGGGTGGGCAGGAGGGCTCAACACAATATATGGCTTTTCATTACTAAGGGATCCATAGATAATGCAGACATTAAAAAAATGCTGTTTTAGATAGCCAGTCACCGCAGCACTCAATAGCTAGCTAGGTATAGTACTGAATAGCATACCTTGGTATGATCTAGGATTAGTTTTAACTAAAGCCCAGGTAGTTCCGAACAGTTTTATTTGAAAGCAAAGTGCTTTCCATTAGGTCTCTCCATATTATTGAGTTACATGGGTATATTTGAACACAGAATAGGAGTGTACAACAAATGTAAAAAAAAAAAAAAAAAAAAAAAAGAAACATCTGCTTTTAATATCACCCCCCCAACTCCAAAATAAGCACAAGTAAATAAGCAGCATTCCTCTTACACTGCAAACAAAACTTGCAGAGCTCTAAAATTCAGCCTGACAGATTCAGAACATATGGTGCCAGCGAGTCAAGCAGCAAGGTTAAACGGCAGCGCACCACAACAGGGAGACAGAACCTGTAAGCTGCAACTGCAATCAAGCTAACCCATGTAGCACGCGGTCCAAGCGTGGTTCTGATGATTTCCATCATGTCCCAAAAGACAAGCCAAGAAAAACATTGTGTCGAGAGGACAGTTTGAAGCATCTCAGGGTAAAGAAAATACAAGGCTGACTGCACAAAAACAATGCAATTGACAAACTTTGTCATCAACCTAATTAAAGCAGGCAAAGCAGCAAGATAAAAAAGGGGGGAGGAAGCATTTTACCTTTTTAAGGAAAAATTTCTGTAACTTCTTGTGAGGCAGCTTTATCATCTTTTTTCAGCATTCAGGAGCACGGTGCAGGTCAGACACTGCAAGTCCTGGAGCCATTCTGCAGGGGTTCAACACCTTTCCTCTCCTCTCCTCTATTAACTCGCTGCAGCCAGCTTAGCTCAACGCGTCACCAGACGCCAGCCCAGCCCAGCAGATTAAAAAAAGAGCTAGGCTGGATCTAATCTTTGACTCAAATCAGGAGCTGTATACAGACACCCTAGCTCCAGCAGAAGTCTAGCTGTGCTGGCAGCACGAGGAGGAAGGGAACAGGTACAAGGTCTGCAGATTTTCCAGGAATAGAGGCAAAGTTACAAAAGATGCTCATCCAGTGGCAAAGATTTAGAGGAAAATGAAAGAGGTATTGAGGAGCTTGGTATCTGCCTGATCCTTTCAAACCCTGTGCTGGAGAAGAAAGGAGCTCGACATTCAGGACTGTGAACTCTACCCAGTGCTGCCGGTGCTTTGCCATCGCGCACCTGTGAATTGTGCACTGCCTGTGGCTCAGCCCAGCGCAGGAAAGAGCCTCTCATTTGTTTGCTGTGCACCACTTGGAGACTTATTTTCTTTGAATGATTTTTAGAAAAACCTGTGCAAAGAAAAAGGCTACACACAAAGGTGTTATATACAGATGCATGCAGAGGTATTTATAGAGTGTTCAAATACCACGTCTGATTCAATGCCATAGGAACCAGAGACCGTAGGCACTGCTGCCTCCCCTTTGGGAACCTGCCAGCAAAGTTCAGCCCCAGATTTGGAGGACCTAAGCTCAGGAGCGTGCCAGCGATGCTGCATCACCTGGGTCAGTGGTGCCCTAAACCAGCAGGGTGCTGTGGGGCAGCCCGATCTGAAACTCGGTGTCCACTCCCCATTATCCCAATTGGATAATCACTGTATTTAAGAATTGAACACACAATGAAGCACCTAGTTGAATCACAATTTAAAACAACTTCATTCTCATCTAGCCAGATCAAGCTACCTCCTCAACCAGCACTATCCCCTGAGGTACTCTGCAGGGGAGGGAAATCTCTTCATATTGCATAATGGCATTAAAATATAAGACCCTCCCACAAGAACCATTGCCCCAAGTGTCATCATTAGGTAGTGCTGTAAGCCATTACAGCTAAGAAGAGCAGAAGCGCACGCTGTGACAAATATTGGTCATGAGAAAATATACAGACCCAGAATAACCGTCGAGATAAACCAACAGCTGAAGGTGAGCACACGATCTGGTGAAAGCAGTGTTTAGAACACAGGATGGCTATCAGTGCTCAGCCTGACACTGGAGAACCACACAGACGAGTTTTGAGAAGCACCCTGCACCAGGAGCACACCCATCAAGAGAATGCCAAGGAGAAGAATCCAGATCCCTCTTTAAGAAATGGAGCCGAACAGCAGCTATTTCTCTGGTATGTTATACGCTTGATAACTTTGGGTTTAATTTTGATAAAAAGACAAAAAGAACATTTCTTAGAAAAGCTTCATTATGCATTGCATAAGGCAGACAAGAATCCAAGATGCCAGTAGAAAAAATGTGCTGAAAACACCATAAAAACTGTCCACACACACAGAGCAAGAATATAAACTGGAACTCTAGTACCTTTCTCCATAGTTTCTCCTATAAAATGCCAGCTTTGTTTTGGAACTTGGAGCCCTTCAACTTATAATTTAAAAAAAAAATTGCAATCTCTGTATGCATTATATTGTATCTTTGTGTGTGTATATATATATATATATATATGTATTACCAAATATATTACTTTCAGTTTCAAACATATACAATTCCCCAGGGTTTACATCAGTTCTTAATATCTTGACTTTCACCTAAAAGCTTACTAGAATCGTGTAGCATTGGCTTAAAATTCCAGTTCTCCGTAGTACAACTATTTAACTGTATTTTTATTTCTGCACTCACATCCATCAAGGTTGTAAGGTTTTCCTGCAAGGTTTAAAAAATTTTTCAAAAAGTGAGCTACTTCCTCCCTTAGAGATAAGGTGTTATCACCCCAGCCTCTAGGATCACCCAGTTCTTTGAAGAGTGCATCTCAAACCAAACAATTAGATTTAAGCTGTAAGTACCATAAGGGCAGTATTTTGTACCTTCTAATGCATAACCAGTTTTTGGAAAATAGCTGCATTAGAGAAGAGCTAAAGGTAGACTCATCTATAATTCTGAATTTCTGTTTTTTTCTTGATCAAAAAAGCCACACCGAGGAGGGCAGACACAAAAATAACTAGAAAATAATGCTAAGGTATGGCTGAATATGTTCTGAATTCTCCTATGGTTACTATGGTAGATAATTTCTTTTTGTTAAATGTGACAGTCAGACCTAACGCATACAGTCTCAGCTTATTCAATCATTTCAGATAAATGCATCACTTAAACAGACAAACAAGATCTCCAAACTTCAGGTGCATAACATCCTTATATCCAGGCACTGCTACGTGCCCTTTTGAGTCTGCGTGCTGTTTTATGCTATGGAGGCTTTGTATGGGCAGTTTAAGTGAAAGATGCACCTTTCAGAGGCAAAAAGATGTGGCTTCATTCATCGATGAAAGCTTATTCCATCCTTCTGACAGAACCAGTATAAGAAACACCTTTTTAATAAAGCACTTTTCCATCTTTGTTGATGAACTACACAGCTCTTAGCAGTCCTGCTCCCATCTGATCCTGTGTGCCATGAGGGAGATGCATTTAGCACCCCAACAGAAGCCAGCTAGCTATAAGCAAAGTTCACAACACTGAGGAAGAAAAAGTGTTCTGCGGTTATATTTAGTTTGGAATATATAACATCCAGTACAGTTTTTAATAAAAAACAAACATAGCTCAGATTTTACTGCAAATGTAGTGTTACTCTAGACTGGAACCAACAGTAGAGAGGTAGGTGGTATTAAAGATATTTTCTGCTCCTATTTTTAAAGTTACCCTTCTACTTTCCTTTGTAACTCAAACCTGAAAAGACAAAACATCTCCTGCTTTAACTCAGAGTTGTACAAATGAAGTGTGAGGAAAGCACAAATTGAAAAAAAAAGTATACAAACTGTTTTATCAATAATTTTAACTAAACGTCAGCCTCTATAGCTGACAGTCATCCATTTTAACCCTGTCCTCTTTTGATTCACAAATTCACAAAATGTCAGGAGAATTAGTTAATACAAGCCAGTTTCTTCCCTGTTTAGCTCACCCCTTACAAATCAATCAGTTCATAAATATTAGATTGAGTCCCGCAATATTTGTGTTTAGAAACAGGCAGCATGGCAGCTATGGACACACACGCTCCCACTGGGGTCGAAAGGCCTTTGCTCATGGTGCTATTGATCCAAATGCTCAAAACAACAAAACTGGAGCTTTTGTCACATTTTCCCCCTCAACTTTTTTGAGGCCAATACACAAAAAGAAGTGAATTCTTTCCTTTATGGTGAAAAAAAAAAATTTCTTATGCTCTGGACAACTGCTAGCATAAATCTGTTCAAGATAATGGGAGTTACACAGCAAAGGAGCCAATGTTGTTATCTTACCAAGGATTACTAGATTAGGGCAAGAAAGATGCCTGCATGACTGTTTTCAGGCTAATTTTTTTTTTATTTTTATTTTTTTTTTTGAAAAGAAAAAAAAAAAAAAACAGACTGGCTATATTTGATGTGCAAGATTGCACTACAGGAACTTTTTTTTCCACCTACCACTTCTCAAAAAAATCTGGAAGTATGAGACATCCTTCCCTTTTCCTTCCTCCATCCTGACACACCAACTCCAGCTCGTCCAGAGCCATCTTGAGGAAGGAATGAGGAAGCAGAAGCAGCAGACACCGCCTGTGTTCTGGGTAGCGCTACACACCTGGTAGCAAATCAAGCATTAACCTTGAAAAACAGAACCCTCCTCCACTCCCAAAATGATTCATGCTACATTACAGCTGGAGAACTTCTAGATGTAGAAGTACTGTACAGCATATTTTAATCCTTAAAATTTCTTATACCCAAAAGTTTAAGGAATCATGGCTGAGTTTTTAAGGGATTCACTGAATGTTCTACCTTCAAAAAAAAAAAGAAAAGAAAAAGAAAAAAAAGACAGTAATTCAGCCCAAAATGAGTTGTGTTGGAAACACCTGGTACAGGGGGAGGACACCACAAAATCTCAGAAATACAAGGTCAAACCACTGCCTTCCCATGGGCATGCCGGTTCTGACCTCAGACACAATGCCTGGCACAAATGCTTCTCCTTTCAAATTCAAGTTTTAGGCATAAATTGTACCATGTCCTGAAGGGATAGCATGGGGGAAAAATGGGGAAAAAAGGGAAGCTTTCAAAAATGTTTTTGTCCTTCTGAACACAAATCAATGCAAAAAAAAAATATATATATATGCAAAACTTTTGCAGAAGGGAGTAACTGCCCATTCAGTTCTGGCTGCACACTGGAATTGCACAGGGTTTCTATGCTTTGGGCTGGTTTTTCATGTCGTTGTGGTAGATGCATAACATATAGAGACAAATCTGGAATATGACATGTCAGTAAATTATTTTGGGGCTACAAACTCCAACACTTCCAACAGCTGTAGGGAGTCAGGTTTTGAACACGTTCTTTAACTTCTGACTTTTACAGTAGGCAGAACAGATCCAAGTGAATGATCCGGGTGCTTAAATTGGCACAAGAGTAGTTTAGCTTTTGTACCATATACTGTTCTTACTACAACAATCGCTGTAAAGACGAATTCACACTGCAAATAATTCCTTATTGTGAACCAGGAAAGCCTACTGCCAAGAGTAGATGCCTTATATATTCAGACTTGCATCTCAGCATGTATTTAGAGTATTAGAGTGCTCTAACAAGCATTTACTTCTTGTACATCTTTTTGAACAGTCTAGTTACTGTAAGAATAGAGGATCTAAATCCAGATATTTTCAGCATTACAGTAACAATTTATTCTATCCATAACCTTTACGCCTTGCTCATAGCTATAGAGCATATTGAAACAGATAATTAATGCATAGTCTCAGCCATAGACTTCAGAGAAGAGCAAGAGAGCCCACAACTGGAAATTTGTCATCTTTTCTTCAGGAAAAATTCATAGTTAGTTCTATTCTCTTCATTAGCATCCATCTGAATCTACCTGTAATTCAATGTTATATGCAATTCTTGCACACTTCAGACATCCATATAGAAAACAGGAAAGTTGTAAACTGCCTCAAATTGGTTGATCTTCACTGATCAGTATACAGACAAGAAGAACAAAAAAAGAATTCTCTTGTTTGTCTCACCTTTAACAAAACCCTCCCATCTTCTCAAATTCCTTTCCATTCCTCTAATCATATTCACCAGTTATTTGGTCTCAAAAATCATGTTCCACTATGTTTTTCAAAGGTGAAATTATGGGAACTGAACACAAGATTTCAAAGGAGGAGAACCCAGCACACTGGCACAGCTCTGCTGTTGTAGCCTATTCACTTCCTTCCATCCCCAGTGCCTCCCATACACTGCGCAAGCGGACAGAGCTGTGCGGGGAATAATACCATTGTGCTCCAGTCTGCGTTTTGCACCTCCCAAAGGTGCTCACGCCAGCACAAGAGTTGGCATAACAGGCTGTACCTGCGTACTACTAAGTGTTTTAGAAGAGATTTCTAGAAATAGTTAAGCTGCTGGTATTTTAAAAGCTTTTTCTATTCACTCTCAGCACTTTTTCCTCTCCTGATTAAAGAAGTTCTTATTCTTTTATTGAGACATTATCTCGATGTAACCAGAAATCTGAATGCAGTGTATACTGTTGCAATGATGATGGACGAGTTCTTTGCTCAGATTCAAAACAAAACTCCCCATAGCCTTTGTTATTATCTCATTATCTTACGTAGGGTAGTGCAATTACATGCTTTGTTATAATTCCAGTGATTTCAGCAGTGGATCATATCCTACGGTAAAACAAACCTTACCAAGTAAACAAAGTGCGCAAGTGGATTAATATTTAGAAAATTCACAGCTTCTCCTAGGTGTCCCCCCGCCCCAAACAGCAAAAAAGTCACCTTCTGTTAAAAATGATTATTTTCAGATATCCAATTTATTTAAACATAATTTTGCACCATGTTTGCCTTTCAAAATTTCTGAGCAGACAAGTAACCAAAGAACTACCATAACAGAGCAAATGGTAGAAACCAGTCCATCTGCAGCCTGTGACCTTACATAAGAAATCCTGCCCCTTCACAAACAGTTGCAAAATTAAGAATGGATTTGAAAACAGGATTTTGAAATCAATATTGATCAAAAGCAAACACACATTAAGTTCACATAGAGAAAACAGGAGAACCATCTGTACACTGTATAGCTAGCCAAGCTGTAGGATGCTTTACTTGCAAGACAATTAGCAGGAGCTATCATAGCTTTGACTCATAAATGGCAGATTTCGTGTTTGGGCTGAGGTCACTCAACGTCCACAAAACCAAAAAATAAGCCTGATGGCTCAATGTAATGCCGCATCATACCTTCAAGGAAATGATCATACCATAACAGTACAACCAAGGGGTTAAAGAAGAAAAAGTCATACTTTAACAGACAAGGTGTCAAAACTAGAGGGGGTATGAGCCGTAAGTAGCAAAACAAACAAAAACAACAACAACAAAAAAACACAACAACAACAAAAACCACCACACGTTGGAGTCCTGTGCTTTACAGTGGCTTGTGAAAAAAAAATTCTAAATTGCCCAGAGTTCCTCCCTTCACAGACCTAACAGATCAACTGATGACAAAGAATACTTAGAGCTGATTTGGGTTGAAAAATAAAACTTATGGCAGATGTTTTAACTTTGTTAAAGTTAGTGTTAGAAGAAAGAGCTATCACCTACCGTAACAATTCCTGCCTAATGCAAGCCATTTACTTTCATCCACTTGCACCTACTTGAAGCCCCAAAACTGGGGTTTAGTTATTTTCTAGAGAGCACATTTTTTAGGAAGGCACTCAGTCCTGACTTGAAAACTTCAAGAGAAGGACAACCTATAACTTCCGACATGTTGTTTGTCCTAATGACCACCCATCCACACTCCTAAGAATCTGTCTGTGGTTTCTAGCTTTCTTGCTTGCTCTCTGCCAGTGGGGCTGGGGAGCAGGTGCTGGCTCGAGCTGCCCATTCTGGCTCCTTGCACCAGCAATTTGCCTGGCAGCATTTCCTGAACTACTGGCTGATGGGATTCACTGAACTGCATACAGCACTTTCAGGCCAGCTCTTCTCATCGTAGAAGTGTTTAAATTGGCATTCAGAGAAACGAAACAAGAAAAGACTGAAGAGCTACTCTGGTTTTCCCAATGCTGATCAATTCTGAACTGATAAAAATATTTGCATTTTTTTTTCCAAACAGGACAGACCTTCTACTGTTGGATAAACGTACCGCAAGTTCAACAGTTATACCCAATTACCCCCAGAATGATTTCGTTGCTCTAGTTATAGCTGACAGCTATGCACTGCAACTCAAGGCACTCATCGCAGAGTAGCAGCGTGATACGTCAGAGGTGGCCCTGCACAAGGAGAGGAGGTGTGGCATCCATCCCCACTAACGCGCTTCTTCCTGGGAGGCCGTCAGATAGAAACAAACGTGCTCTGAACCTCACAACGAGCTGCTGCTGCTTGAAATACAGAGCAGTAGATCTGAGCAACAGGCTCAGAAGATGGAATAGAAGAAAGACTGCTGAGAAATTTGGAAAAAAGAGTAAAATGAATGCATATACCATGAATACCAAAATGTCTCACTACAGCTCTGCTTTAGATTTTCCCAAACTGAGCTCTATGACACCACAACTAATGCATGCCACCCAGAAAGACACAGCAACCCAAACAGCATTCAAACTCTGCCAAATTGAGACTGATCACTGTACCCAGCCTACCCAGTGCCAGTCTCCCACTGCTATATCCCTGCAGCTGCTTCCAGCACAGCCCAAGAGTTGGCATGCTATTTATTTCGTTAGGAAACAACAAGCACTTCTCTTGCACCTTCCATTTAAATGGCAGACTAGGATTGAAAAGGAAACACAGAACGGATCTTTCCTTATCTTTTATGCCAGAACTGGGGGGTGGAAGGCTACAATCCTCATCCTTAGAATAACTGAGGTTGGAAGCGACCTCTAGAGGTCGCCTAGACCAAGCTCCTGCTCCAAGCAGAAACCACTCTCAAGTTAGACTGGGCTCAGACTGTGTCCCGAAAAATGATTATGGGCTGGGGAGCAGGACTTGGTAGATTTCAGATGGGAGATTTTTTGTTTTTAAACTTAGCTGGGATATGGCTATGCAGTGAATTATGATAGAGTCTTGCTACAATAGAGTAAAAGATTATAGTTATGATACTAAGAAGCACTTAGTGTTATTTCCCACACTTACACCACATGAAGTTTCTCAGGGTATAAGGATACATGATGCATATCACACAAAGTAGTTTAAGACATGCATATACAAAACCTATTTGGAAGCTCTGCTACAATCCATGCAACAGCTTAACTTCAAGGTCAGAAATACTTGGTTGCCTTATTGAAGTTTCACCCTGCTTTGGTGGTTTGTTTCAGCTCCCTGGGACCTGCTTTCATATGTCAAGCACATAAGACAACTCAGCGAGCACTAACCAAAAGGCACAGTACTATGCTAATGTTGGTAGTACAAGCATTGTACCAATACCCAAAGGGTGACAGTAACATGACTGAGGTAGTGCCATCACTAGAAAACATTGGGAGGATGGCTGCCTGTCTTATATGATGTGGAAATATGTCCTTGATCACCGTAATTCTGTCACCCAGAGAAGGAAGCCACCACAGGCAGGAAGGGACCACAGTTCCCAAAACATCAGGCTCCTGAGGTTGCACCGTTCACTACAGCAACAGCTCTGCCAGAAAGAGAAGCAAGGCACACACGTGAGCTGCCTGCTGTCTGAACTGATAAATTCTCAAGTACCCAAAGCTTTGTGACATCTGAAATTTCAGGAAGTTTTACTGAACTCGATAGGAGCTTCAGAAGCCGACTGTTCAGGCTGTGCAGCCCTAGTGCAGCTTCCCCGGAGCTGCGCTAGATGTCAGTGTTGCCCGCAGGATAGCACGGCTGAAGCTAGCCGCGCACACCCTGAAGACGGGCATTTAGGAAGAGCTGCACAGTGCTTCCCTCCCAAACAAGTAGTGTTCATGTTTGCATAGCACTCTAACAAGAATGAAATCTGCTTGTTGTTCTTACGGACATGTGCTAAGAAATAACATGCTTTGTCTTTAAAGTGCATTCTCCCTCAAAGCTGATCCAGTCTTGCAACCAGGTGACAGCAAGGTTTAAAACCAAGCCAATGCGTAGCTGCAAGAAGTGCAGTCGGGTTTCTGCAAGGAAACTTTTGAGAACGTGGATCTGTTTAAGGTGCTACCCCTCTTTCGGGTCTGGCTGAGCTGGCCACACTATTTGAAAAATTACTACTGGGGACATACTATCAGTGCAACCATGAGCGTTGTCTCCCTAGGAACAGGCTGAAGATTTATCAAGTGACAACTTATTGTTTAGCACAGATTAAATTCAGAATCTAGCAACCACGGCATCCTTCAACAGCCAACTGCTGCATAATCGCCTGCTCACAGGCCTTGCCATCTCGGAGTACAGGAGCTTTCGGTACAAGCCTTTAAATGAGAATTATTTTTGTCCCCATGGCAACAGACAGCAGGCATGGCCACACTGCAGCTGGAAGATGCGCCTGCCGTTTCTTTGCTAGCTTCAGCCTACCTAGTTCAATACCATATAACAACGCAGCCAAAGCAGTACGGGTTAGGCTCGTCAGACATTGACTACACACTCAGCAGCTAAAGCTCATACTGCCGTCCCTTAGCTGCTCCTGGTACTGAACCCACCATCCCACAACTGCAGGGAGACCACAGCCAGCTACAGGGCAGCACCTGGTAAGAGATGTACATTGTGCTCTCTAAAATTGTTTCAGCACTCGTTCACAAGTGTGATATATTAAAACAACTTGAAAAGATATAGGGCGTAGATCATATCCTGTCACTGCCACTCAAACAGTGTCACCTAGGATATTTATGAATAATACAGACACAGGACAGGATAGGCAACACTTTCCACACCACAGATGGAGGTACCCAACAGGCTTACTGGTTCAATTGGCCTTTTTGCCAATGGATGCCTTCAGGTTTCATATTACACTAAAATACTCATTGGCTTAAGTAAGAACATGTCTGAATCCCTCTCATCAGGCTTATATTTAAAAAAAAAAAAAAAAAAAAAAAAACAAATCTCTGTTTTAAGCAAAAGTCACATCCACCAATCATAACACTAAATTGTAGCCCTGTGAAATTTTATGTTGCATCACAGCAACACATGATGAAAGTGGTTTTAAATCCAGTGTCTCCCATAAGCACACAAACCTCTAAGTCCTAGGTTACTTTCATGTTTAAGCTGCCCCAGATTTATTCTTCAAATTAGCCAGAAGACAAGAGAAAAAGAAAAACCAAATGGATGCTTCAATACCATTTTTATACAGCTGGTACCATCTTCAGTCATTGAATATTTATGCTAATTTGTACAGGCTAAGCAGTGTTTCTTGCAGCAGAGAGCACTCAGCCCCCTGAAAGACACTCACCTGGGGAGCGAGTTATGCCCTTTTTTCACACAGAGAAGTGTGACCTCACACATCCTTTTTCCTGTGACAACCGGAGAAGTCACATGGGAAGCTCTTTTGTTTCTACTTTAAGAAATTTAGTCCACTACTTATTTCACCATATATGAAATCAAAATATCTCAGAAACAAGGAGAAACAATGAAGTTGTTGTAACAAAAAGATCTTCAAGACTGAAACGAATAACTTTGCATATGCAATGCGCAGATAGATTTGGGTGCCCAGATCAGCAATTTGATTCTGTAACACTCCAAACTCTTGACTTTTTCTAGCCTCATAAGGATTTTTTTTCCCCATCAGATCAAAAAATCTTGTTCCTCAAATCTACATGTAAAACCCTAGGCTCTCAGCAGGCCTGTTCTCTTCATACAGAGGACAGCAGCATCTCTCACTCTAAGCTGCGGCACAGCATTCAGCCATATGCTTTGTAAACAAGTAAGCTATTTGTGCCCAGTCCAGATACTGAAAAGCTAACGTGGTTTTCATTTGTTTTTATTTTCCTTCTCCCTCCTGCCAAGCAGACTATAAGCAAGGAGATTCACCCTGCAACACCACAGGAGGCATCCGGCACCTGTATTCTCTGCTGCAGCAAAGTGAACAGGATTTGCAGGCGCTCACCATCCTCCAGAAAGTCTTTGATACAAAGCAACACCCTAATCTGGGTTAGGTTTGCTCTTCAAACTGGCACAAGCCATTACACCCAGACAGCTAGGGAAAACAGCCTACACTGCTTCTCCTGCAGTCAGCATCTGTCTTGTGCAGTGCTTACAGTGTCATTAAATGCTTCCCTGAGCTGTCTGCCAGGGACACAGGACTGCTTGCAGAGAAGCAATTCCAACTGTTCATGTGTGGAGCATATCTCCATTACTTAAAGGAGAATGAAAAGGGCAGGAAGGGTAAGCTAGGGAAAGCAGTATTTTAATAGCCTGTTCCTCTCACAGGGCCAGGGATTGATCTCGCTCCAGCTGTACCGCTGGGACACTGCCTCTGCTCAACGGAAAGGATCAGAAGCTCTGGTCAAGTTAGCCTGCATAAGCATCCTGTCAACATTTGTTCTGCACACACGTTTCCTGTTGGCGAGACTTAGAAAGCCAGCTATGCCTTTACTTGAATCAGCAAAGCTGAAGGCTAAGACCTCCAATAAGAATAAGGATATTAAATATTGGAATAAATTATCAGGTTTAAGAGGAGGTTCAGTGGATTGGCATTGGGCAACAAGCTCTCTCCCTTAAATATCAACAGCAAAGAAGAAGTTGACTTGGGTAATCCAGAAGTACCTTTACTTCATATTCATAGCTATGTCATAAGCAAAACCTGTTAGAAAGGAGGCTCACATGTGTCCGTTGATATTCACAGCTGTTTAAGTCACCAGATGGTAACATTCTTGTTGTCCATTCATTCTCCATAAGTATGTTTGCAATGCACCTCTAAAAGCCACCAAGATATCAATCTAAATACCATGATGTAGTTGTAATGCCTTGAAGGCAAACGCAAAATTAAGTAGAAATATTTAGAGAACAGATATTACATATAGGCCCCTACAAACAAACAACAGCATAGAAGAAGTACAGAAGGCATTTCTGTTTAAGCCTACTTCAATTCATTCTGCAATAGCCAGAAGGATCTTCAATTCCAGCCAGAGCAGGCGGGAGTTAATGGTCTGATAGTTCCCAAGAAAACATCCTGTGGCTGTCCTCTTACACCACCTTGCAAGACCCACCACAGTCCCAGCATCAGACCTGGGAAACCAATCAAGCCATCATTTTAGACACACAGCAAGTGCTGCCCATGGCTCTAGGTTTCCCTAAAAACGAACTCTGCAGCAAAGATGAAACATTTGACAGGCAAGAGAAGCAACACAAATGCCATGCCAACCTATTCTGTAATCATAGCCCAGTGTGCAGTTACTTAACTGGCATCTAAACTACCAGAAAAGCTAAAGATTAAAAACTCAGGTCCCTACAACGTATTGCCAGCCCACAGAATTTGGAATTAAATGAAAATCTCAGGTTTTTCAAAGAGCCTTGGTCAAATTGCCTCATTTTCTCCCAAAGCCAATATGACAAATTAAGACTGCTTTAAGACAAATGTTAGAAGAAAAAGTAGAACCTGGTAAAAACATGCAAGAACAAGAATAATTTCCTACTGCTCTACGCAGTCACAACAGTGAATCATCAGCCAGTTAAACAGTTATTCTGTGTGGAAGCTGAACTTACATTTCTTCTTTCCCAATTCAGATATTCTAGCTAGTTTTCTATTCTTCACCACAGTTTCAGCTTAAACTATTCAACGTTTTTAATGCTACATTTGCACAAGTGTTTACTGCAGATCTCAAGTATTAGGGAAGTCAACATGTCAGGAGTCAGTGTTTCAGTGATTCCCAGCTGATCTCCATGAGGACTCCTGCTTGTCTGTCTAAAAGGCAGATAGTTTTCAAGTTTCTGTTTCAAACCCAGAGAAACTGCACAGTTCCAGGAAGGGGAGCTGGATTCTGCCTGGTTTCTCCATCAGTAGGATTACATCAGCTTCAGCTAGACATCACAGCCTCTGGGGTTTTCAAATTCTATGATGAGTATGAAGGAAACACAAAAGCCCACATTTTTCATTTGCAAACTGATTATATACCCATTAGTCTTGGGCATTTTTTTTTTATTAAATATTCTTTTTATGAAGTTACTTAAAAGTTGACTATTCATAAACAGTAGGTACACCAACCCCCCTGGCACCAATTATTTATTCAAAAGCTGGCTCTGAAGACCAAAGAGGCATGCAAGTCTGCCAGCTTACACACAGCATGACAAACCATATTTCAGGAAAATGACTCAGTAAGTTCAAAATGTTTTACACATTTAATTAAGCCTTACACTAACTCCAGTTGGCAAGCACGAGTATGAATCATGGAAGCTAGATCACAGGAGCAGCTCAGAGCAACACACGAACTTAAATGCTTACTCCTGAAGCTGAATAATTACTTACTACAGCAGGACTCTAAGAGGAAACATTCTGCTTCATAGGCAAGTATACTGTGAGTAGGAAGAAGGGGGAAAAAAAAAAGAAAAAAAACACAACTAAGCACAGATGCTAACTGACCAATATTAGTAGGGGCATTGCCATCAAGCCCTCTCACAACCCTCAGTGTGTCATCAACTGAGGCTGCAACACTCATCCACTGCTCTCATTTTAGTCTTCTACAAAAGTGTGTCCAAGAAAGGACAGCACACCTAGCGCAAAGACTAATAGGAAGAGACGGTGGTAATGCCATTAGCATAAAGTTTTTGTGTCATCATTGTGCATGTCATTTAATTTACTCAATAGTTACCATACTTCTTATAATTTGTGACACTCTTTTGCATACAGTAAGACACTGCAGTATCCTGAGCTTCTTGACTTAAGAAGTATATGCCCTAAGATGCAATACTGAAGAAGAGATCCGCTGCTGCCAGCAGCAGAAATCAGGCTTACACAATACAATCCTAGTGGTAAAATAAAATTAAAAAAATTTCAAAAATACCTATATTTTCCTGTTGTTCACTGCTTACCCATCCCCAATGCTCGTGACAATTGGCACAACTAAATAAGAACACTGACATGAGACCTTTAATACCTGAAGACCCAGAAGACCACAGAAAAATGCGCAACAGGTGTCTAGGTACACAAAACATCCGTTACAGAGCTATAAATCACTTCCCATCATGCCCTAGAAAATTTGAGACTAATAGCAAATTAAAAAGATATATATGTATACCACTAGCTTGTTGCAGGGAAATGGAAGTGAAGTGTAGTCATTGTCCTTGACTCCCTTCCACCGTTTGAAGTTTCCTAAGTAGACTGCAATGAAGTAATAAGTTATCCTATGGTACTAGTACTACTTGTGTATCCTCTTACCATTGTTGCGCTAGTCTGCATGGTGACCAGCTTTCCCAGTCAATGTTGGGCCTGTGAGATCAAGGGCACCATTAAATGTTAAAAAGATGCAAACCAAAACATCTCTGCTTGCTTCTTGCACCTACTCTCAAGTTACAAGGCTGGCACAGCAAAAGCAACACCTTGCTAGTCAGACCTAAAGAAGACAGCACTAAACATTTGCTTCATTGTTCCCATTTTTTTTTCCCCCATCACACTGCTAATAGGACTGCTACACAAAGAAAAGATCAAAACAGTGATGGAAACAGGAAGGCTACAGCAGCAGTGTCTCTCCTCCCAACATAACAACAAAAAAAAAAATGATGATTGGGAAAGAGGCAAGCAGCAATACATATTTTGCCCGAGCAAACAAGTCTTACATCAGCAAAAGTTGTCAAGGTCTTTTACTGTCACCATGGAATGATGGTGTGCATTGCTGCTAGTACTGACAAGAGCCACCCAATTTAAGAGGCTAGTGTCTTCTTTCATGGTCTTCCAGAACAACAGCTCGAAAACTCAGCATGCTTGAGACCTGCTGCTGACATCACCACCTTCTGCACTGTTTGCATGGTGTCCAGCCATGCTCTAGCATCTTTTCACTCTGTTTCCACCACTCAGCTCGGATCAAAGCTCTATTTTACACAGCTGTTCCAAAGACAACCCTCTTCCCCAGTCATCACAGCCTACTCAGTAGCTTAGTTTACTCTGGAGACTAGACACTTATCTATTTGATGAAAAGATCTCCCGAGCAAAGGCTTATCTCCTCCTCTCTCTCAAAATCCTCCCTTCCCTAGGTAGGATGTGCTCTGCGCCTCTAGTATGTCTACAGTAACCCTACAAAATTTAAAGAAAATAGGTACTCCTTCAGTTTTCACCTAGAAGTTAACAGCATTACATATACCAGGCCTAAGTATTCAGCTTTGACGTTATCTTCTCCAATTATTCTGTTGCTAACAGTGCAGGACATCATTTGTGCACCTGTGGCGAACCTAGATGGCGAATTCCTTCTTGCACCACCAAATACACCTCAGGGTGACTCAACTTACCTGGTGGCTAACCCTGATGGGGTGGCTTCCTTGGCCTTGTCAGGCACCCACAGACCAAGGAACAAAGGCCACTTTTGGCCCACACTGCATGTTGACAAGCAGGCCAGACCAAAGGAAGCTGCCCTAGGGAAGCTTCTCTTCAAACAGGCTCTCTCAGCAGAACAGGCTTTGGACAGAATCACACCTCAGAGGCCCACTGTGCCCGGTGCAGCCAGCAATGCCTCCACAGGGAGGATGAGGAGTGCTAAGCATCTCCTTGCTCCAGCTTTGTTTTTAGGAACAGAAAATAGCCTTCCTTCTCCCATTGCTCTCCTTCTAAGGAGCTTTCCAGAAGGATTTGAAAGAAGATGAAGAGACCATTTCAAATGAAGCATTTCAAATACATCCTTTTTAGCTAAAAGCATAGAAAACCACTCTTAGCATTACTTCCCTATTCAGCTGGACAGAGCGCTCAAGGTAGCTTTCAAGACCACAACTGCAGCGTGTCAAGAAGGGCACTCTGCACCTTTAACCACCTGTGCTGTAACACAGACACCCTGCAGGATGGGGCAATTGGCAGGTACACTTTTCCAGTACAAGCCAGAAACAATTTTCAGGTGACAGCCACTCAAAGAGGGCTCACTGACCTAACCAAGGCACTATTTTTGCTTTTTAATTCCTTTGTATCAACACCTGTTGTAGGAAGGGTGATTCACAACCTTCAGTCTCCTTAAAAAAGAAATAAAGCAAATCATGTTAAAAAACTGCTGTCATAGATACTTGCACAAGAGGTCTCCCTCAAAACTTTTTTATCATAATACAAGTTTTTTTTTTTTTTTCCTGTAGAAATGCATGAGATAACATATATTAAACAAGCATACTAGCGCACAACAGGAAGCAATCCAGTCACATTAAGTAAGGCACACTCTTGGAAGTGAGATGACCAGATTTTTTTAACAGTAGGGTATTGCTCATTGTTCTGTTAATTTTATTTTTTTCTGTAAGAGGTACTATTAAATATTTTAGGTTTACCTTCTCACTGCAGTTGAAAACTGAGAATTAGACTAAAAAGGAATAAAAAGAAGAAAGTTTTAGCTCGGTAAATGTTGAAGATTCCCCCAGTTCCAGGATCACTAGAAGTGAGAGCTATAGTTGCTGCAGCAGATGAAAGGGCCAGCCTGGCTATTCAGGTTTTTAAACATGAATAAATATGCTTTAACACCGTATGTAAAACTCAGGGCACCACAAATAAGAGAAGACATCAACAAAAGGGGTAGAGAGTACTTTAATCATCCATCAAACATGCAATTGCTCATTAGTATACAGAATGTCACCAATCTGAAAAGGAANATCTACTTTAAGCAACTTAGATACGAAAAATTCTGTACAGATGCTGAACCAATTTTGAATATCTGGGAATTTGCAGTTAACTTCACATAGGCAATGCTGTACAAATACCCACCTGCAACCCTAGATGTCAAATCTTTATATTGAGCCCCTCACTTTTCTGGTACGGATATAACACTCCAACCTCCATAGAGGTGTTTATACAACATGAATTTCCTGGCACCTGTTACAAATAACTGGCCAAATGAGATAAAACCTCTACTTGTTTCAAGCATCCAGGTGCTTAAAAAGAGGTAATTGACCTTTTCCCCTCAACTTCCAAAACACATTTAGAGCAAACACACACTACAGATTTCACATGCCACTAACCTCCAACATGATGTAATTCTTGTGAAATTCCCAAGAGTAACATACATGCACAAGTACTGACTCCAATCCCTCTAAAATTGCACAAGTTCTGGGTTTGACTCATTGATCAAATGAAGCCAGACAAATTAATTACCCGTGACTCCCCTTCTAGTCAACAGGGAAAACTAGGCAGGTTCTTCCATAAAATAAATTGTACCCTAAAGCATTTAAGCACCTAGAAGCAGAGGCTTAATTCTTGACACCTCCAACAACAACAGAATAATTCTTCTAACATGTCCATTTGAGAATATATATATTGTAGTCACAGTCGGTGGAGCTACCTTCTGACTTTCCCTATCAAATCTCCAAAATAAAGTAGTCAGAGGAAAGCTTTTTCTTCCAGAACAGCAGCAGCGTTTGTCTTGCTTCATTCATTCTTTGCCATATCACTTTTTCTTTGGGGAAAGTTATTCATATGCCTTGGAAATAACTAAAATAATACACAGGTTGGGAGTGGAGGTAAAGAAGAAAAGAGAATTCAGGGGAACAATTCTTATTTCAAGATGAAATAACATATGTTCTTATGAGAGAGTGAACAGTAGAAACAAAAACAGCAAGAAAATCAGAGGGGAAAAAAAGAAACAATCATCTTTTTCAGTTCATTGTAATGAAGAAGAATAATGGATCCGCAGCCACCTATGGGTAAAATTGTAGTTTGTTTCTGCTGGGGGAAAAAAAAAAGCAACACACCACAGCTCTCTAGGAGGCACCATAGTCATCACAGAAACAATTTATCCTTGACTCTGGGGACTGCCAAGTGACTCATCTTTCCTGATGACACAATTAGCTCACAGCTAGCACACCCTCTTGGGCACCAACTGCCATTATAGAACGGGCTCATTTCCATGAGGGCACAGTTTTCCCCACAGATGAACTTTCTTTTTTCTTAATAACCTTCTTCAGAATCAATCATCCTAACTCTGTTAAGTGTTTTTGCAACTTGCGTATAGTTTATGAGGATTTCTTTTCCCCATTCGGCATGACATTTGCTCAGTAGTGACTGTTACGGTCCAGTCTGCAAAAATTCTTTTAAAAGCTTCAGAATGCATATATTGCTACATAGTGAGTGCCTGCCTGATTAATTGAATTAGAGTTGGCTGTTTTGGTGTCCACTTGCAAGGAAAAAAATGGGGGGGAGGACGACACACACAATTTCCTCGAACTATGCCAGTTGTAACATCCCACTACATCAGTGCTTCTTGGATTATCAAAACCAGAGATGAGATCACTGCCACAGAAAAGTCCTGATTCAATAAATGCTCAAGATGACCATGGCCAACACACACACACACGAGTCACCCTTCAGCAAGAGTGAGCATCAGCTGTAATCTGAGGCAAGGTAAGTTCTGCCACCACTGGTAATTACCAGCTATGCTGTCTCCTAGCTAGAAACCCATCACAACTCCTCATTAGGGTCTCAATGGATATTGGGCCCGAATTCATTTTCAATTCTCTGAGAGCGAGGTTTCTGAGAAACACAATGTGTCAGCCTTCAGCCATCAAGAGAATAGTTTTATAACATAAGTTGTCACTCACCACAAATCATCAGCATCTTCACAATGGCTGCAGAAAGCCAGAGTGTTTGAGAAATCCTGAGGTTCCACAAGGTTCATGGACTTTTTCAGAAGAAATTTTTTTTAATGCTATTAATTCCATCTCTGAGCCACAACTGCACAGTGCCCAAAAGCAGAAGTAATTCAAGAAAGTAACAGAGACTGTGCAATAAAAATAGCTAGAAACCAAAGTTTAACATTAACATAGATGTTTTAAGTTCAACAACATCACATTCAAATGTAAAACTTTTTTTACAGTTTTTGTAATAAATCTTTCTACTTTTGAGTGTTTTTTTTTTTGTCCAAACCACTTGTAGTTTTCTAAGTCTATTTGGTGAAGTTATGTGAATTCTATGAGTGGGAGGAGAGGGAAAAAAAGATCAAAGTAAAAAGCAGTTTTTCTTTTTATAATGATCTCTCCCCTATGTATGTCCCAATTCAATTGGTGAAGACAACAACAAATATATACATAAAGAATCAGAAGTAACAAAATTCTCTTCCAAAGAGAGAAGCATAACTATTGCCTCATCAGCTTTCCTTCCAGTGCTGGGATCTGGAACACAGGCTTTGGGGTGCAACAGGAAGAAGAGACACTTCATTTATTGCATGTCCTCATCTGTCCCCTCTCACATTTTATCCACACAAAGTCAATAGTGGAATAACCCCTCACCTCCACCAAGAAAATGCTTTTACACAACTCCATGCAGAATGGAGCGTAAACAGATTAATATTCATCCCAGAACACGTTGCAAAAAAAAAAAAAAAGTGTTAGAAAATGCACGCTGCAGATGAATTCCCCAAAATATCAAAAAAACTGATTTCCAAAATCAATTCACAAAGTTATTACATATCAAATCCTTCATAAAAAAAAAAAAAGAACAGGAGATGCAAAAAACCCTTCAACACAAGGGTAAAACAACTTATATTGCCTTCATAACATATTCTTAAGGAAAAAAAAAAACATGAAAAGGAGAATAGTGCCCATAATTTGTTTCTTAACTATGTCACCAGTGTGACTTTCTAAGGATCTATGCAAGGTCATCATTTTTCAGTAATCAGATAAGGACCTGCATTTGAGCTCACCCCAAGAGACTTATATGGATCTCTATTTCAGATCAGTGTGTAGCATAATATCTGGACTCACAGTTAAAGTCATTCACTGCGATAATAAAGCATTGCTTGATAAGGAAAAGAAAAAACTATTACTTCGGAACTTTCTTTGTTTTGTTTTAAACTTGATTCCTTAATTCTGAGGGTGTAGGGAAGGTTTTTTGTTTGGTTGGTTTTTGTTTGTGGAAGGAAAAAAGGCAGCAGGTAAAGCAAACATGCTTGTCATCTAGCAACCTTAACTGGGCTACCCTACTCAAGAGTTTGTATGGGATTATATCATCTTTCTTCTCTACACTGTGTAGCTGTATCAATCATTTAATAATCAGCCTCCTATGCATTTTTTTCCTGAAAGGTGGCGCTGTTCCTATGACCATGCTTTAAAATAAAATGTTTTTAAACATATGCATGGAAACACTTAACCAAAGAAGCTTCAGCCTTCTCTTTAATAGCCTTCTGCCAAAGGCAAAGAGCTCACTTTCTGTGATTGTTCCTAACTACTAAAAAAACAAAACAAACAAAAAAACACAACTACCACAAAGTAGCAGAGAAATTTACAGTTGTTTTGTATAGCCTCAACATGTCTGTGACCTGCAAGCTTCACCACTGAGACTTTTTTTTTTGCTTTGTGAAACAGTCATTATGACCACTATTAAGTCATCTACAACACACATTTAGTTTTCATAATGTATCGAACAGTCCATACTAGGTGTATCAAGACCTTCAATTAACTGAAGTGGGAGACACAAGGGAAAGTTCATCAGGCTCTACTAAAAAAAAGAAACAACAACAACAACAAAAAAAAACCACAATCACCTCTCCAGATTTGCAATGAAAACTCCTGTCTGGATAGTAAACCAGAATGTTCTGATCTGCCTCAAGTTAGCTGTGGTTTGTGTTGTTGTTGTTTGATTCTCAGACAGAGAAATGCAGTGATATACCAACAATTCTAGCATCTGTGTACGCTGGTTGAGCTGTTTTGAGATAATGCTAGTGATAATCACAGCCTGGAAACATCCTCCACGATCTCTAAGTTAAATACTATGCCAGTACCATGGAAAAAAGGCTGTTTCTGGCAGCTCAGCACTACATTAACATAGGTGTGCTCCAATGCTGTGATAGGTATCTACTACAGACTGCCTGACCTAGAAGAAGGACTTTCTTCAGACAACTGGAAGAAGCCTTGTGTTTGCAGACCCTCATTCTTGAAGGATATTTATCCACCCTGGTACCTGCTGAAAGTGCACAAGCAGGGAGCAAGCCATCCAGGAGGCTTCTGGACTGCATTGATGAATGTACTTCTTGACACAGGTGATTGGGGAGCTGATGAGGGAGATTGTTCTGCTGGACCTGAACCTTACGAACAAGGAAGAACTGGTTGGGAATGTGAAGGTCAGGGGCAGCCACAGTTGCGGCAATCATGAGAAGGAGTTAAAAATCCTGAGAGAAGAGAATAAGGTGGAGGTGGAGATAATGACCCTGGACTTCAGTAACGCAGACTCTGGTCTCCTCATAGACCTGCTTAGAAAAATCCCATGGAAGATGACCCTGGAGAGAAGAGGAGTCCAGGAGAACTAGTTGGTTTTCAAGGATCATCTCCTCCAAGCTCAAGATCAACCCACCCCAACCAACATGAAATCACACAAAAGCAACAGGATGCCTGCATGGATAAGCGTGAACCTCTGTCAAAACTGACATGAGAGTGAAGTATATAAGAGGTGGAGCCATGGAAAGGTGACGAGGAGAAATATAGGCTAAACAAGCATGGATGGATGGTGTCAGAAACACCAACACCCAACTGGAGTTGAATCTGATGAGGGATGCGAAGGTCAAGAAGGGCTTCTGCAGGTACATTCAGCAGAGAAAGGAATACCTGTAGGCCTGCTGCCAAGAGGGGCAGAGGATACAAAAAAGGCCGGGGTACTCAAAGCTTTCTTTACCTCAGTCTTTACTGAGAAGACCAGGTCCCAGGAATCCCAGGCCCCCAGGACAGGTGGGAAAGGAAGACTTGTCCTTGGTGAAGGAGGGTCAGGTCAGGGAACACTTAAGCAAGCTGGACATCACAATATATATATATATGGGACCATATATATGTATATATATATGGGACCTGCTAAGTACCCATGAGTGCCAAGGGAGTTGGCTGAGGTCACTGGGTCATTCCAAGACAACTCTTTGAAAGCTTATAGCAATTAGGAAAGGTTCATCAGAACTGTAAGAGATCAAGTGTCACTCTCACCTTCAAGATGGAAGATCCAGGGAACTGCAAGCCAGTCAGCCTCACCTTGATCCCTGGGAAGGTGATGAAGCACCCCTTCTGGAAAGGATTTCCAAACATATGAGTGACAAGAATGTGATTGGCAGTAGTCAGTACAGTGGAAAGGAAAATCATGCTTAAGGAACCTGGCAGCTTTCTGTAATGAAATGATTGTTTTAGGGGATGAGTGCAGAGCAGTGAGTGCTGTTTATTTCGACTAAGTGAGGTTTTTGGCATTGTCTCTTATAACATCATCTCAGACAAAGTACTGTCTAGATAAAAGAACAGAGAGATGGATCAAAAACTGAACTGCTATGCTCAAAGGTTTGTGATCAACACAAAGTCTAGCAGGAGGCAGGTCACCAGTGGCATACCCCAGTGGTCAGTACTGGGTCCAGTAGTATTTAACATCTTTATTAATAACCTGGATGATTGGACAGAGAACACATTCTACAAATTTGCAGACATTACAAAACCAGGAGAAGTGGTTGATACACCAGGCTATTATGCTGCTATCCAGTGGGACCTTTACAGGCTGGAGAAACTGGCTGACAGAATTACTCTGAAATTCAACAGATAGAAATGCAAGGTCTCACACCTTGTGAAGAATAAACCCATACAGTGGTATAGGCCACTGGCTGAATGGCTGGATGTCAGCTTTGCACAGAAGGACCTAGCAGTCCTGGTGAACAAGTTGAAAATAAGCCAGAAATTAGCAACATAACAGTACACCAGGGCTGCA
>VXAA01004296.1:1098638-1151922 GCA_013399115.1 Anseranas semipalmata
CCCGGGGATGCGCGGCGGCGGCGGCGCTGCTATGGCGACGGAGCGGCCCCGCGGGCTGCCCCAGCGGGCCGGGGGCGGCCGTGCCCCCCCGGGCGTCCCGAGGCACCGCGCAGCCCCGCGGGGCGAGCCCGAGGGGGAGGAGGGAGGATTGGGAACGAAACCGGCGATGTCCCCCCACCCCCAGCTCACAGCGTGGGCACACAGCCATAGGGGGCACGGGTGGCAGCAGGCTGTGTGAAGTTTACCGAGCCTGGTGTTATTCTAGTCTTAAAATAAGAAAGCAAAGCGATAAGGAAGATAAACGCATCTATTCCTTTACTACGCTGCCTGTAGTAAAGCCTCTCACTTCCTCCTCCTCTAGCTGTGGCAGCTTATTACAACCTTACTGCCACTGCCATGACACACTGCGCCAGGCACCCAGCAGCACAGACCACAATTTCGGCGGGCGCTCTACTCAAACTAAGGCAGGTTGTCTTCTTCTGGCAACTTTCTTATCCTGTTCCAAAAGGTGGTACTGCTAAATAAGGCACTGCTCAAAGAACCATTTCAGAACAAACAGTCAACGTGCAAAGTGCATTTTTCTTCTGTTCCATGCTCAAAACACCACAGTTTATTTCCATAGCAGCAGCACTGTTCACTAAAATTTGCTCTGAATTTGTACAATAAAAACTCTACAGAGGAATGGTCAAGCAGTGTTCTTCCCAGGACTCTATTTCAGCTCCCTGTAATTCTGTTCAACAGTAAGCTGCTCTGCAAGCCTAAATACCACACGGGGTTATGGCAGAGTCAACACCTCACTGACCGCAGTAAAAGAGATGAGATGCATCAAACAGGGCCATGAAGAGAGCTGCATATTCAGATACACAAGAACTGCAAGAACTCCTTTTATTCTCTAGTAGAATATGAATGCTTTTCTTGACATCTGTGCCAACACTGAACTAACAACTTGTAACACCAATTAGGCAGCTTCATCTGCTTTGCAGATTGAGCAATTAGATAGCTACGTTACTAGCTTTACTCATCACTTGCAAAAAAAAAAAAAAAAAAAGTGGGAGTGCTGTCAATCGCATCACAGACCCATACCTGAAATGAGAAGCTACAGCCCCTGGCTGCTGTACAGCCCCTGGCTCTGGTGCTCTGCCCATGCTTCTCCTCCAGCAACACGTGGCAGAGGGGGACACACTACCTGGAACCCAATGCACAGGTGCCCCCAAACAGCCTCATAGTGCCAAAGCTGTGACATCAGGGCCAAGATCAAGTGTAACACACATTCAGAGCACAAACCATGCTTGCTTTCCAAATCCAGAGGCGTTCCTTGATCAAATGGACACATTCCCAAAGACATACGGAGGTTGTACCTGATACCACATCATCTGGATTTTATACAGAATCATAGAATGTCTTGTGTTGAAAGGGACCTTAAAGATCATCTAGTTCCAACCCCCTGCCAGGGGTAGGGATACCACCCACTAGACCAGGTTGCCTAAAGCCCCATCCAGCCTGGCCTTGAACAGGGATGCCTTCCAGAGATGGGGCATCCACAACTTCTCTGGACAACCTGTTCCTGTGCTTCACCACCCTCACAGTAAAGAATTTCTTCCTAATATCTAATCTAAAAGAGGGTAGGTTTAGGTTAACACCATTACCCCTTGCCCTATCACTATAGTTCCTGATAGAGTCCCTCTCCAGCTTTCTTGTAGCCTTCCTTTAGGTACTGGAAGGCCACTATAAGGTCTCTTCTCTGGGCTGAACAACCTCAGCTCTCTCAGCCTGTCTCCATAGGAGAAGTGCTCCAGCCCTCTGGTCATCCTCATGGCTCTCTTCTGGACCAAAGCTTTGTTTTTAAAACTTTTATGTTTAGCTCTGACTTACAAGATTGCATTTTAACTTTTGGGACACAAAGCTTGGATGCCACAGGCTGAGACCAATAGCAAAGTATCCTCAGCAGCGAGGAACTGTTGAAATGGGACATGCCCAGACAGTCCTAGGGAAGGCAAAGCAAGGTAACAAGCTGGGGATCATTGCGTCTGCATTCAAGTTACACAACAGGTGCATGCAGATCTAATGTTTTTCGATCTTTTCTAACAGATTGATGTCTTGAGACATGCAGTTTAATGTTTGCTTAAGTATCTAATCTATTACCAAATCTTGGGATATACTTTTTTTTAAATATTTCCAGACTTGTTCTGTCAGTCTGAACATGCACAAGGTAGAAACAAAGAGAAAAGTGAATGAAGTCTTGTTATTCCTTTAGCATATATGCTTTTGTTGCAAGTGTAATGCATGTATCCTAGTCTCACTGCACTCTTTCAGCACTGAAAGATGAACTGGACCTAAATCAAGTGTTCAAGTTTATTGAACTAACTGAAATATGTATTTCATATTCCATCCCTCACCATAGCTAGAAAGAAAAAACAAAATAGAAAGATTTCTGACCTCAGCTTAGAAATTCAAATAATGTGGTTTTCACTCATTTCTTTCTATTTTGCTGCATTTACTCACCACAGTAGTCCCACTGAAATCTATAGAATATTTTCCATCTAGAGGTTTTGCAAAAACAAGGTCTCCTTCACTGATAAGGATAACAATTTTCTTCTTAATGATGTAAGTGTTGTGCTAGAATCTCTGTTCATAAGGAAAAGCATCTTTACATGTCAACAAGCTTCAAATTCCTAAGTATTTGGCAAATGAAGTTCTCCCATATTAGAAATGGGTATATTTGATGTAGTTAAGAATTTGAAACAAAGGTTAATCATGTAGCACTAGAAACAATTGCATCACCGCAAAGTGATCAGTAACATCTAGTGGACAGCCAGGACTCATGTTCCTCTGTATGAATAGAGTAGCAGAAAAATCCATGCTTCCCTTCCCAAATCCCTGTGTTACAAAGATATTGGGTCAAAAAAGGGACTGAATTTCACAAAATTGGGAACAGTCCTCTTCCAAAAATATCACATTAGGGATGGGATAAATACAAGGAGAGGATGGCATAGGTGGAATATCATGGAGGCAGAAGACATGCAAGGGAGCAGATGGAAGTTCAAAGCAATTTGTCTCCAAGGACACACAATAAATCTGGTCAGAGCACAAAGTCATGGCTAGAAATAGTTTTTGTTTGTTTGTTTTTTAAAAAAAGTCCTTCCCCCCCCCCCCGCAAGGAAAGGTTAGTTAACCACAGTCACCATTTAGTAGCAGAAGTAATAACTGCAAATATGCTAACTAGGTCAAGAATTGCATGAAGATTACTTTAACTTGTTTCAAGAGTATAAAAGCATTTTTATCTCCTGTGTAACAAAGCACTGGACTACTTACACAGTGGTTTTTAATCTATTTTTACCTGTCTCCCGAGTACTAGCTAATGGCTGCTGCCAGATGCAGAGTGGGGGATTAGATACATCAATATCCTGCAGTGTTATGGTAACTCCTGCACTGGCAGGAGATGCACAAGGGCAGAAGAAAATTTCTGAAGAGTGTTATCTATAACTTGTATCAAGATACTTGACACTAATAATTTATACCTCCGCTGCTTTGTGAAAATGGGAAGTGCTATTTCCCATTCGATACATGAAAGGAAAGAGACGCAGAGAAGTGTTACTTTCTGTTGGTAGCTTAACGTACTTCTAGGCTCGTGAAACCACGCATGTGCAACCCATCTTCACTCAAAGCTTGAGCTAGACAGCCTGGCTAAAAAGGTTATCTGACCATAAGCATGGCTGAAATGTGCTAGTGACATATCAGATGTCAGTGGAAATCCTCCCTCCCCCAAGGGCATCCCCAAGGTGCCCCTCCACATTTAAATGCCTATTCCTGCTTGCCACAGCGTGAACATCACCTATCATTAGGCAGGCCATGTTGCCACCAGCAGCACCTGCCCAGCTTCTCAGAATGTTTTCTGTCAGGCCTTTGACCAAGTGGAGCCTCCCTCGCTGCACACAGCTTTCTGGGTCAAGGTCGACACTCACCGAGGCTGTTCAGCCATAGCACCATGCCAGCAAAGCTTCAGCTCCAGATTCAGCACTTCCAGGCGTACAACAGCTACAGGGAACATTTTCTTAGAGGAAGGATTACCGTGAGTACTAGCACTGAGAAAAGGTCAGCTTTCTGAAGTGTCAATGTCATTGTACCAGGAGGTAAAAAAACAACAGCAACAAAAACCCATGCCAAATTGCCAGGGGCAGCGAAAAGAAACAACAGTCCCCTGTCCCTTTCAGATGTTTCACTGGAGAACATCCAGCCATTTAAGTGCAGGAAGAACTCTGCCCTGCAGCACATACACAGAGATTTCAAGCAAGAAACCAACTTTTAGCTCAATTATTCTGCGGAATATTTGTGCCTATGGGTTATGCACATGTGTTGTCCTCTCCAAAATACAGGCACAGATTTGAGAATAACACAGGAAGACTAATGTACACTTGAACAACACTCCAAAATACATCGGTTGACAGTAAACAATTGACATGAACTGGGGGAGCAGAACACAGAAGACCTTCTGATGGAGACCCATCAGTAAAGGATCAGCCACGCTGCAGTCCTTGCACTGTATGCATTACCTTCTGCAACTAAGACCACACATGAGCAGATCCACAACAGCAAGTGGAGATGTCTGAGCACATCTCAGTCCCCACATGTGTGGATCCATCAACAGCCTCTCGAGTTTACCATAAAATACAGCCCTCTGGCAGGGGTGTAGAAAGGAAGACCATAGTCTTGTATTACCTGTCACTACACTATGGAAGGTAAATGGATGAAACTTGCTGTGCATATCCAGTTCCCTATTATGTATGCGATTCACCACTGCTCATACCCAATTAAGCCTGTACTAGGTGGATGAAATCCTGCCATGGATGGGTAGATGTCAAATGCTAGAAGTAAGCTAGTGAAAGTAGGGCATTTTAACAGCTACACAGGAACCATGCATCATTATGATGGATGAAAGTCTCAGTTGCCTATGCCTTTTTGTTTTTATACCAGAGTCATCAAAACCTACTCTTCCTGATTGAAAGCAGGCAAACAAACAAGATCCCCCACACTACTTTTTTTCCCTGAGAGCAGATGTTGAAATGCTTTGAGCTCATTACTAAAACAAGATGACTACAGTTCCTCAGCAGAAGCTGTCTTTGCTCAGTGCTTCAACATTAACTACTTCAGGTTCAGCACTTGAATGTTCACTATCACTTGTATGGATCATGTAGAGGAGCACAGAACAACACTTACGCATTACTAAGTGAGCAAGGCACAGAGGGAAATGGTGCTTACTCCAGCATAAGGGGTGTCCCTAGTGATGATAAAGCCATCAGCTATTTAATTGTGAATTACTTGCCTGATCATCCCCAAGAAACCGGTGGCAGATAAAATAAGGCATTCAGCATCAAAGTGGTACGCATCTGTTCCCTACCAAGCTCATAGCCAAACATTTGCAAGTTAAAATCGCAGCCACTGTGTCTCCCAAAATACCAAATGCTAAATACTGGAGAGAAGGTCTACTTAACTGTTGACCTTTGCAGTGCTCTGGCTTGATCACCTGTACTTAATGAGAAAGTCTAGGCTGAATAGCAAAATCAATGCTTAGAGAGTAACAGTGGTAATCGAGCTCCTTCAGTTTAAAGGGTGCAACAGACTGGTGTTGCCAACCTCCCAGTTCCTGCACAGCATCACTGGCTTAGCTTAGGTACAGTGCAAGGACTGGCCTCAGTCTGTGTGCCTCTGGGCTCAAGAGCCAATGCAGAAAGCAGAGCAGCACAAAGCAGCATCACACAGGATCTGCCAAGGTCGGTCTCGGCTGCCTACTCTACTTGAGTGCCACCTACACTAAACCAGGTGGTGACTGGTTTCTCTGAGATCAGTTAGGATATCTGCATCACACTTGCACTGGTGGGCCCACAGAGCAGGAAAACCTGAGCTGAGTTGCTGCCAGTTTACCCAGCATCCAAAGCTTGTTAGCCTCCTTGCTGTGTGAGAAAGAAATCACTTGCAAAGCTGAGCTGCCAAGCACAGGACAGTCCTGTCTGCTGCCTCCTGTGCCTAATACGAAATTAAGGGGGTCCTGTGGCAAAGATACTGACTTTTGGAAGCTTTCAGTCAAGTAATCTCTTACACAGCAAACCCCCTTGCAAGCTTCTGGGATATTTCACATTGAAGTGGTTCTTCTTGTGACATTGAAAAAGACCAGTTAAACAGGTTCAATACAAATTAGCTGTAGAGAAAATTTTCCTTCTGTAAGAGCCTACAGCAAGTTTCGTGACTTCCTGCTTTCAGGTTGCAAGCGCAGAACAGACCATCTTCCCCCAAAACATCGCACAACTCCTCAAGGAGCAGCTCCAAGTACAGTAGGGCAGAGACTGGAGGGAGACACTTCTGCTCCATGCTATCGCAGCAGTGGCACCTTGGCTGAGCAAAGGGGCTCCTGCTGGCCAGCCACACACAGCTGCTTTTGGCAGGGGTAGGACAGCTCTAGCATGGCAGCTCAAGCCAAGCAGGATCAAGGCTTCTCAGCAGCTTCAGCACAGGTTGAACATTTGCTGCAGCCAAAATGAGGGGATGGGAAGGGAACAGGAGGGGAGTCGCATTGCCCTCAGGTTGGGGTCAGGAAGGTGACAGAGCAATTCAGGTGTGTGTGGGGGGAATGCTAGAGCCAGGGGCCCCCTCACTTACCCTGTCTTCCACACTCTCTGCATTCAGGTACGCACCCACCGCCACCTCCACCCTCCTCCTTCCCAAGAGCCACAGGAAGGCTCAGGCCCGTCCCCTCAATGCCACAGCATTGAAACACCAGCTAAATGGTAAGGCAACAAGTCCGCATCTCACCAGTGTGGTGGAAGAACAGCTGCACTGAACCCAGGGTGAGAGCATCTGCTCAACTCCAGCACACACAGATGGAATTAAGCCCAACAAATAAATTTAGAACTTGGTTAACCTCCACTGACAGAACAGACTGCCCTTGCACAGCTCACTGGTTTCATCAGTCACTGCCTTTAGAAGCACAAGCAAATCAAGATGCTTTTCTTCTGCCCAGTTACATGATGAAGTTATCCCCATTTCAGATACAGAGCTATAGAGAGTAGCACTATTCTGGTGACAGAATGCTCAGGAACTAATATTTTCCATATAAACTTCCAGAATTCCAAAGAATTCCCCCTCCTCCTCCTGAAAAGCCACCTGGAATCGACATCTAAAAACTTACACTACAGAAAGAAAATTAAGTAGCCCAGGAGACACTGTGATAACAGAGAAAGTAAAACTGCCTAGATATTTATGTAAAGAAATATCCAGAGACTGCAAGCAATACTTCTCAAAAATAAAAGTCAACAAGGGTAATGTTTACGCAATGGGAAATTACACACAAATCATAGAAATCCACACGGTAATTTGCTCAATTACTCTGACAGCCATTTTAGGTGAATGAGGACAAGAGTTCCAGCTCTGGACAAATTTGCATTTAGATTCTGCTAAAAGACTGCAAAAGAGATGCACTCCACTTTAACAACATCAAGATAAAACAATAACCATAGATTAAAGTGTTCCTAAAAGAAAATTCAATTTCAACATTAGGGAAAGCAGCAGAGCATCAGGCACAGGGCATTATACATGATGCTAAGCGACATTTAAATACAGCATGCTATATTCACCAATTGCCTGCTTCTCCCTTAGTGTGCCTATCCAAGCAGGCAAAAGAAACTCTGTCAACATTTAACAGAAGCATAAGCTTTCCAGCAGCTGCAACAATATTTGCAGGAGCAGCAAAGCAGCAAAAAAATGACCACTCAAAATACTGGTGCAGCGGCTGCCTGGCTTCGGCAGGCTTCAGGACACCATTCCCTTTCGGAGGCAAGGACCAGGACATCGGAGGGTTTCGCTCTCAAGTTACTGCAGAGACTCGTGCACGCCGCTCCGCTCTCAGGCAGTAAATCATGAGCTCACCCACACAGACGGAGAGTAAACGCAGCACTGACGGGAGTCATTGTGGCTGGCTTGGGCTGCACAAATTCCTCTCTGAGGGATCTAATTTACGGTTGGGAAACTAATAGTCTGTTCAAAGTAAAACAGCACCAATCCACTGTTATTACAGCAGCTTCGCTGCATCAAGTGCCCTTAGTTTTGTAGGGAACTACTACCTCTCGATCAAACAGGAGCAATAAAGAATGCAGAAAGCATACAGAGAAAATAAATAGGAAAGGACTTTAATCCAACAAAAGAATATGCAATATGATTTCAGCTCCTTCAACCAGTTCATACGTTCATCTTTTTGAAGATGACCTTAGCTTGAAAATGAGAAAGTATCTAATAGAATTATCCCATCCCTTGCAGTACTTAATGTAGCTTCTACCCGTTTTCATAAACACTGCAGGTGGTAAGCATCTAATTCTGGGAGGGGGAAAAAATACTTACTCAGAACAGCTATTTTTGAGTGAATTTCTTCAGTGTTTTGAAGTTTAAACATGCAAAACAGAAGTAACAGTTTTTTTTTCTTTAAAGTGTGTCATACTGTATGTTTTGATTACTTTTCCTAGTGAATACCAGTTATTTTTCCAGACAAAAGTACAAGATGACTGAGGTACAGCCTTGAATATCTGAGCTCAAGAAATGAAGTACATTATGGATAATGATTGAAGGCTTTTTAGACTGTAGTCCAACCCATATCTATCAACTGCACAATTCCAGGAAAAATTCCCCCTCATCACTGCAGTTGCTGTTTGCAAAGGTGACAGCAGGAGGGGACTGCTAGGGACAGCAAGCTATAGGCCAGGGGTATATCCTGTCATGCTGCAAGAGCAAACGGAAAAGCCAGCCTGTGGGGCACAGCTATGCATCACTCCCATGTCATTCACGTTTCAGTTTTCTGGGAAAAAGAAAAGAGGCCGAACAAGCAGCTCAACAGGCAAGTCAGAAGCACACTGCTCAAGGGAAGAAGCCATTTGTTGCTTGTACTGCCCACTAGCAGAGAGACCTATCTGCAGCAATATAGCTGACTACTTCTAAAATAGACATTACAGGCCAAGCAAGCACCTCTCGTAGTAAAGTTACCAAGAGTTATGTGTCCAAACTGGAAATCCTACCTCCTGGCAGGAGAGCAGCACACAAGGTTAGTGTAGAGTTGCCCATGGTGCCACACAAGCCAGCTTCCATCCCTAAACCACAACAGCAGGATGACCCAGACAGAAGCAGCAAGCCTGCTTGAGCAGGGCTGGTGTTTTCCAGCATCCAGCTGAATTTTCAAGATGAATAAACCAAGTTGGTAGCACATACCTTCTTGCCTCTCAGTACCCTTCTTCCCCTGCCCTAGAAGAGGTAAGGAAATGGGACTGCTCAAAGCCAGTTTCTCACCTTCACAGATCACAGCTCAGCAGTGGAGTATCTCCAAGAGCCCATCCTCATGGCACACTTCCACTTCTACCTTACAGAGAAGGTTGCTGCTCCCCAAAGTACTACTTCCAGGCACAGCAGCAGTGCAAACCACCCACAAAAAAAAAGCCAGAGGAGCTCCCAGCCTGCACTAATTTACAGCTCCTCATTAGTGTAGCGAGGGACACCTGGGTGAGGACCACCCACTTTCAGTCCTCCACCTGCTTCTGGGCTCTAGTGGGGGAGGTGAGTGTTATGGCTTTAGTGCTAGGAGTGCTTTCCAGTGCTTTCTGGGCTGGAGTTTCCCAGGATCAAGGTTTCCTGGGATGGCTGGTGTGGTTGCCTCCTTACTGCATCAGCAGCACTCCACCTCTTGTGGAGCCACTTGTTGTGGGCCAGCCACACGTCCTGGAGCTCTGCTCCCCTAGATCAAGGGCTTCCCCTTTGTAGGAGAACAAATGTGGAGTGCAGGCATCTACAGAAGCCTCAAGTCTGGCCTGTCAGTCAGATATTCACTAGCTCACTGCTGTTTTGATTCAGGCGAGCATAAAGATTTAGTAATAGTAACTTACAGTGATGTTAGTTCTACTGCTAACAGTAATTATTGAGAGAAAGAGGATGTGATAGAAAAAATCACATCTAGGAAAATAATCTAATAGTCTGAGTTATTGATTTCCCAGGCTTTCCCTTTGTAAATTGCTATCTTGCTATCTGAAGATGTTGAAAAGCTCTGGTACAATTCATAAATTTGTTCCAATATTTGTCTGTTTTCTTGATTCTAAATAAAATCAAGTCTACAGTAGAATTTTATATTTGACTTATATTTGATGTCCCTTCTAAATTATGATTTCTATGTTCTGCTTCAAGAAACATTATATGTCAGTAGCTTGCTTTTGTATTTCTCAAAAAAAAAAAGTATAATTTGTGAAGCAAGGCATGAAAAACAAAAGCCTGCCAAGTTGCTGTATGAATACCAATCAATAAAGCTTACAAGTATTAGAAAAGAAACATGGTTGTTCTGCAAGAATAGCAGAATTTATTATCATAAATAATTTTTAAGGCAGACTTCAAGAAAATGTCAAGGCCTTACACACAGGAGATCAAGTGAACCTGACCATCATCTGGCCAAAGGCTTAACAAAACAAGACAAAAATTAGACCAGTGAGGATTTAAGACTGTTTGTAGCACTTCTATAGCAGTACTCAACCAGGGAATGCAGGGTGACAACAATCAGAGCCAAACCAAAGGTCTTAGCTTTGACTGTGCAAATGAGGGATGATTTTCTTTGCAAGGAGCAGAATTCTGCAAGAGTAGTCATGCTTATGGATTTCAAAACAAAGCTCCCTTGTCCTCATTAGAGCTATTCAAACAGACACATGGAGTATATTGCAGGCTCTGAGCTGCTGTTACCCGCTAGACCTGCAATTTGCTTTTCAAGGCTTAGCAAGCTCATATAAAACCAAGGTAACTGCAGAAAGAATAAGAACAAAAGGTTCAAGTTTAGATGGATTGCAATTTCATTCAAACCTTGAACAGTTGGTAAAAGTCCCTCACAGTGTTTCCATCTATCTTCTCCAAACAGTAAAACAATGCAAGGCATAATTCCCCCATCATTCCCCAACTTAATTTAACATATCCACACTCACATTCCTTCTCTCATAGGTCTAGCATATCCCCATGTGAGTTTCATTACACTCAGGTGTGTTTTCAGGGTTTAATTAACTCCTTAAATTAACATTTAACCAGATAATTGCCTTCAGCTGATTTTTGAGGCTACAGTTGGGAATTAACCCTACGGGTCCAGCCATTCAGCTAACCTGACCATCCATAAGAATGTCACTGGTAAGGACTTTAGGGCCTTTATAATGCTGACAGGAGCCCTGCACTCCTCTCCACAGAAGTCCACGTTCAGTCACCTCTTCTCTGCAGGGACTGCCCCCTTGGCCTTCTCCAGCAGCAGGCTGCACTGACCCTTTTGCACACAGCTTTTGACCCAAGTGAGCTCCTACTTTCCACCTCTCCAGGCTCTGAATATTGAAGGGGCATTTTTAAGGGACACCAGATGAACCTGCTTTCACCTTCTGCTTCCCAGGTGGCTGCCAGGTTGGGCTGTCTGGTACCTCCTGTAAGAAGTTCACATTCCCAAGACCACAGAGCCTACTGCTTTCAATGAGAGATATGTTCGGTCTCTTCCATCCTTCCAAAAAGAAGGCATTTTTAAATTTCCTGCGGGCAAGTGTTAAGTTCAATGAAGGGGAATTGTGTTCTAATGTATTTGCAATGCAGAGTGACATCCCTTATAAGATTAAAAAATAAAAAAGCATAGGAGGACAGAAAAGATAATGTTAGCCTATAATAAAATAATTATGACATAATGAGAGTCTCCAGATTAGCTGACACATACCTATTACTGTATCTACAGTGCTTTCTCCTAGCACTTTTTTACTCATACCTCATTCTTTTATATGAAAATGTCTTCTAGGAAGCAAACAAAAAGAAGTGCACTGCAGAAATTACCTTTCCTTTTCAGAACTGCAGATCTGCTGTCAACTCTTTGTCCTGGAGGTACTTTAACCCACACTTCCTACTCTCCACACTCAACAGAGTATCCTTAATTGTTATAATCTGAGTGACGGAACACTTCGGTCTTCCTGAAAAAGCTGAAAAACCTTTCATAAAACACCTAAAAAATCACTGAGAAGTAAGAAAGAGGCAATTAATGACTATATTTAGTGTCTTGGACATTCAGCAGATGGATGGGAGTCCCAAGACCCCGTCCTGTCTGAACAGACTCGATGTTGTGCAAAGGGAAACAGCAATACTAACAGTTGAAACAATCCAAACCAGAGGGGGCTGCCAGGCCAGGATTCCTATGAGCAGAAGGAAATATGGATCCTCTTGAGCAAAAGAGGGAGCTGAAGGAAGGATTCCTACATCCTGAGTATTTTAGCCTCTGAACTAAAATAAAATGTTGTCCTGTAGGGGAATTCTTAGTATTCGTGCTGCTTTTTTACATATAATTTCTTTGCATCCATCTTTACAAAGCTATTTTTATTTTTCTAAGTCATTAGGATCTCGTGCTTTTATTTGGCATTAACTGAAGTATTTTTCCACCTTTCTGCATCACAGGTATCACTCTATCTCCCAGATCATCAGACTGTGATGGACCAACGCTGTCCTAATTTCAGTCTTCATTTAACTTTCCTAAGTAGTCTTCAGGCAGCAATCTATCTCTGTGGTAAAAGTAAGATTAGATCCTGCCTACGCTGGCCTTGCAAACAAGCTTTAAAACCAGGTGAGATCATAGGATCAGAGCATGTTGCATCTAAAAGGCTGTAAAACTAGGTTAGCTGCACAGACAATATGCAAGAATCCATGTCAAGTAAAGAAGGACTCTTAAATCCACTGTTCAACCACAAACAAGTGAATTTGCTGTGAGATCAGTCTCAAGGTTCTTAGGTCTTGAACTGGTTTTATATAAGCACAAACTTTCCTAGGATTTTCCTTGTAGCACTAAGGTGCAAGAAAGGAAAATGATGCTTAGAGATCCTCAAAAGATTTGAAATTTAATGATTTGTCTGAGGACTCTACAAACAGGACACAAAACTGAGGGAAAGAAGTTCCTATATCAGGTAATTTAGCATTTTCAGCGTTAGGCAGAAATACAGCAAGGAAAATGCACTCAGTTTTTACAACTTGCTTGATTCATATTTACATACTTTCATATATACATACCGGCCAGGCTTGTGTAGCAAACAAAGAATTGTAGCTTTCCAGATGAGCAGAACTGGTTAAATTAATAACCTGCAAATGTTTTAGCAGCTCACATACTTCTGTATAAAGGAGCTGGGGGTGCTGATCGATAGCTGTCTCAACACGAGCCAGCAGTGTGCCCAGGTGGCCAAGAAGGCCAATGGCATCCTGGCCTGCATCAGAAAGAGTATGGCCAGCAGGATTAGGGAGTGATTGTCCCTCTGTACTTGGCACTGGTGAGACCACACGCTGAGCACTGTGTTCAGTTTTGGGCCCCTCACTACAAGGAGGATATTGAGCTGCTTGAGCAAACAAAGCTGGTGAAGAGACTAGAAACACAGGACATACGAGGAGCAACCGAGAGAACTGGGGCTGAGGGAAGACCTCATTGCTCTCTACAACTACCTGAAAGGAGGTTGCAGCGAGGAGGGTGCCGGTCTCTTTTCTCAGGTGACAAGTGATAGGACAGGAGGAAACAGCCTCAAGTTGCGCCAGGGGAGGTTTAGATTGGATATCAGGAAGAATTTCTTCACGGAAAGGGTGGTCAAGCATTGGAACAGGCTGCACAGGGAAGTGGTGGAGTCCCCATCCCTGGAGATACTTAAGACATGGATGGACATGGCACTAAGGGACATGGTTTAGTGATGGGACCTGGTACAGCAGGTTGATGGTTGGACTTGACATTCTTGAAGGTCTTTTCCAACCTAGATGATTCTACGATTCTATGTTTCTATGATATCCTAACATCCCTGCAATCACAGAAGTGTTTAAAAATTATTTTCCTATGTGAACAGGTCTATATCTTGCATTGGTTCCCTCAAAGGCTGCAATATATTAGAATAAATATTTTGTATCATTACAGAGAAAACCCGATTTACTAAAAAGCCTTGTTCTCTGCATTCAAGAAGCTTGCAGAATAGGAACAAGGACTCTTGTATTTGGTGGAGAGATGTATGAATCATTACTTCTAGAAATCCTGCTTTTGAGTTTATTGAAGTAGGACACCTTTCCAGGAAAAATATAACCTATCAATATACATGTGTTCCCTTCATGCTCAGAAAAACAACTGACTGACTAAGATCCCTGGACAGAAAATAGCGCACACCCTAGTTAACCAGGGCAGTGTTACACCCAGTATTTTTTTGTTTTGGTAGTATTTTCCTAATAGTTTGAACATCCTACCTGATTTACAACTATATGTGTCATCCATATTGAAGTGAAATGCCATAATAATTTGTCATTAAATTGAGAGAGATTGTAGAGCCACTCAGCCACAGATATGTACATGTAAGAGGATTATTAGCCTGTCCAAGAGAAAATGAAGCATTTAGCTACAGATTCATATTGCCTTAAAGATATTTTCAGATAATTAAGTTTTGGCTTGAAAAGAAGAAAGTGCTATTAGTGCAACGAGAAACTCATGCTTTATTTCCTTCATGTTGTAACAATATTCTGCACCGACCGCTGAAAAGGTTGGAAGCCCTGTGTATTTGCTCAGGTGCTTCAAGACATATTTTTGCTGAGATAATCAGTAGCCCTTATGGATAATCTCCTAAATATGGTGGCCTCGTGATGAATACAAATGACCTCAGGGCTCACCTGTACAGCCTGGACCACCTGAGTGTTACTTCTCATGTTTAAGAGCAGAGGAAAAGAAATCAAAGCTCTCTAGCAAGCTAGGCTTGTGTACTGTGCAAAGAATTGTAGCTTTGCGCCTGAACAGAACTGGTTAAATTAATAACCTTCAAATGTTTCAGCAGCTCATGTACTTCTATGACACTCTGCAATGCTTAATATTCAGGTATGCTTTCTTTGGCACCTTGTTCAATAAAGTTGATAAACATGTGGTTATCAAGTATCTCTAATTCATCCTCATCTGATTTTAGCACCATAATGATGGCTGACCTGTGTATTGTCTACTGTGGATAGAGTTACATTTACTTTAGCTACTTTAATTGTGAATATGCATAATTTCAGCTTGTAAATTGTTCTTAAAACTTAGCTTTATCTTACAATTTGCTGTTTTTGAAATGCTTCTACTGAAAATGCCTCCACTGCTTAAATGCTTAAAGTAATTGCTGGCTTAAATGTTCTAGAAATAATTATACACCTACCATTTCTATAGGTCCCCAATAATAAGTCATGTCTTTGAATCTTCATTCAGCTTAGTTAATTGGAGTTTGGAAAACATTAATTTCTCATGTCAGGATATTCTGACTCCAGTAATAACTGATGCAATTTTCACTAAAGTATCACCAGCTTCATTGTAAACAATAATATGGCCTCACAATAGCATGTTGAATAAAAATAATAATATTCTTGCTGAGCAGCATGTAAGAAGGAGGCTCATGAGACATAGTATTATTTTCCATGTTTTAACCACTTGTCTGTTATCACTGGAGAGGAGAAGGCTTACATGAATAAATATGTTTTCTCAGTGTCACTAAACACAGACAAATGTTGTTTATGACATCCTAAATCAATTGCAAAACATTTTTATAATTTTTGCTGCGATTTGCCTTGTGACATTACTGTGATATGACTGACTAGAGGTTTCTTACATAAAGCAATTTAAACCATTCCTGTGACTGTATTATCTTGCAAAAACATGACTGAATAGCTAAAAGTCATGCAGCAGGAAAAAAAGAACAGGCAAACAGCTGCCCTGACTTCGATGTATATCTAATTACTTTAGGTTAGGCTGAGCCTGTTCATTGGGTGGGTGTTTATTCCCCAAAATAAGCACATCACTATTACAAAGTTCTTCTGTTCATTTACTGCTTTCTTTCTGAATCTAACTGATCAGATTAATCTCTGCTAATCTGCCACCCATTTTCAAACCTCTGACACTCAGAGACTTAAAAGTGAAATACCCAACAGGAAGACTGACCCTTGCTGCACGCTGACCCTTTGCCCCCAGCTGCAAAACAACCTCCCGCCTCACAGCAATTTTCAAAGTGCAGAATTTATCTCAAAGACAACCTCAAACCTCTGGCAAAGCCCTAGAGCAAACGGCCGTGTTGAAACTCCAGCTTGACGATGATTGTGCAGCCCCTCCTGGCACACAGTGGAGGACAGCTGTCCACATCTGGCTTTGCAGCCTCTAGGTAGGGTCTCAGGTTCTGGGAGATCCTGATACAAGACCTTATTCTGCTTGCGAAGAAGGAAAGCTTTTCACCCCTGGATATCCCAAATTCAGCAGAACCGAAATTTGCAGCGGTGTCTGCCACAGGGCAGCACCCTTTGTGAAGTTCAGGAAAGCTCTCTCAGGCCCCCGTGTTCTCAGCTGGTGGGTACGTCATCAAAGCACGCTCTTCAGGCTGACTGCACAACACAGCTTTCCACCAGCTCCACTTTACAAAGTTTTCAAGGACAGCAAAAATGCATCTCCACGTGGACAAGGCATATTGCCTGGGTGAAATGAAAGTTGTCTTAAATGTGTTTTAAAATGGATACTGACTTGCCTCAGTGCTATAAATTAGCACATTTTGAACTCAGATATATGGCATTTTGCTTTCAGACTGTATTACTCCTGCAGTCATTTTATTTGCAAAGTAGCACCTGTAGGCACAAAACATTATTATTTATAATTCAGATCTATGTCACACAAACCAGCCTTCTGCCAAATCCCTTACAGAACAGAGCAACTAATGCTGCAAATCTAGTTTTACCTAATATTTGCAGCACCAAACGAGGGTCTGATCATGGCTTTTTTTACTTCTCTGTGTGAGCTGCAGTAAGTCACTCGGTCCTTCAGTTTCTTCCCCTCTTCTATACAAACCAGAATAAGAAGGCTAATGTAAACTCAGCAGAAGTTCAGATCAGAAGTACGAGTAGTCCCACAATTTCAGAACTGAATTGTCTGACATATAGCTGATGCTTTGATCCAACCAGAGAATACAGCACAGCCCCACATTGCAATGCTTTTCGAATTGCAAGTATCTTTGGTGCGTTTGTACTTTCTAATGGATGCTGAAGTCCTGCTTCTAGGAAAGGCTCACTGGGAAATAAAATTCTGACTTGCAGAAAATGGTTGTCTTGGGAAGTTGTTCTTCCACAACAGAAATGAAAATGTGGCCAATGACCACAATGTGAGCAACTGAGATTCAGAAATGTTCTGGATAAGTTTAGGAACAAATTGGCTCTTTGTCCAACCTGGACAAGGTTGGCATGTCAGCTGGTTTGACTGTCCCTTGTTATAACTGACTCCCACTTTTCACCCAACAAACTGGAAAATGTTTTCCAGAACTGAAATGTTTCCAAAAAATCACAATTAGCAGAATCTAAAATGCCAAGAAAATGAACTGCTTATTTTCATATAAATTACACCAACCATACATTTTTTCTCTATTTTAAGCTACTCTGAAATGCTTCTGAGAGCAGCTTCCATAGCAGTTAATTCCAGTAAATATATAAAGCCCAGAAGAAAATTTGGTAATATACTGTCTGGTGCAGTCGGGCTGCATCAAGGTATGCTCCCTATCTCAGAGGCTGAGCAAATGAAGACAAAACTGCCCCCTTCTTCTTGTGAAAAAGTAACTACTTTTCTAACGCAAAACTATTTAATTGACATGCTTTTCTCTGAAAACCTTTCTGCTTTCTTACTTAAAAGCAAATTCCACTTGTCTTGGAATAGCAACATCTCTTAATGAAACTGAAGGTGACTGTGAGATTCCAGGGGATAGCCATGTAAATTATATCTTCACAAAGAGTACAAAACACAGCCTCTCAGCGTAGATACAAATAATGCCAAATAACCTAGAAGAGAAGCATGCTGCTACTGCAAACAGGCAGCTAAAACAGGAGCCTTCCTGTAAGTCATTTGTGATGCAAAGGTTATTTATTAATTAGCAAAGCCTGACTGCAGTTTGTTCAACCAATAATAAATCTTTATCTTAAATCAACAGGAGCCCCAAATGCTGTTATCTGGAGTTATCTGGTCTGCTGTGCTGCAGAGAATTTCAGGGAAAAAAATGGCTAAGCAAGTTTCTGAAAAGCAGCCTCAGTCTATGGCTTTCTTTCTCTAAATCTAGTCCTGATGTTACTTTGAGATTTCACTCTGAAATCCTTGGCTAAATGGAAGTAATTTTATTCCAATTCCTCAGCTACAAAGTATTGCTCCAATATTGGTAACTGGATTTTGGCAGCCTTATTACAGCTTAGGCAACCTCATTAAAAAAAAAAAAAAAATAAAAAGATAAATACACTAAAAAACTTACAGAGGGAGGTGGAATTGAAATAATAAAAAATTGGAACCATAAAAAATTGAACGTGTGTATTCATCTAAATGTACTTTGTATTCTTTATATCATTAAGCTCTAAATTACTGGAAAATTCCCAACATTTTTCACATTAAGCAAACATGACAAACTAAGCATATCAAATATTACTTTTTCCTGCTGTTTTGTTTTGTTTTGTTTTTTCCTGGACAGTGTACTGGAAGTCACTGACTGCTGATTCAGTTCCTATTGCATTATGTAAAGTAAAGCTTTCTCTCATTCTAGTCATCACAAAGGCAAAAGCTTAAACTAGATGGCTAAGAAATTACCGATAGAAGATACATTGTCACACCCATTATTAATTTCACAATGACGTATGATGACATAGTACAGTCAGATTACCATAAAACATCAGGACTGGAAAAAGATCTCATTAGAAGTTCTTTATGAAGAAGGCAGTACTTTTACAGAATAACAAAGCAGCAGCTTTTTCTTTCAAAATATCTAGTAAAATATTCTTTTGAGAAACTGTGATAAATACCTGCAATTTAGGTTCATGTAATTCTTCTCTGATTGACTCTAATGAGTCTCCATTTGTCGCGTAAACTGAATACTTAATCACTGTGTTCAAAACGACATCAGGTTATTACAGCCTTCAGTATGTCTAAAACGAAAAGCTATTAAGTGGCTGATTTGCAAGCCTGCAGGGGCTTCAGAATCTGTGTTAAATAATACATTATTTATATTTCAGGATTATGGAATTGGCTCCATCTGGCTCTCTGTGGCTTATAAAACAAGCTGCCTGTCATTAAAATTTCCACCACTGACCACCGGTGGCTTCCAGCAGAATTCAGCTGGAGAGGCGAAATGCTCAGAAATGCCGCTTACCAAATTCTAAGAGACGGATGCAAAACCCACGCGTGCTTCTTGTGAGATGTGGGGGAATTTAGGCATGCAAATCATCAGCTCTAATCTTGGCAAACTCTGGATCGCTTGGTTTCTCCCAAAAGGCTTAGGAAGGGAGAGCCACCGGCAACACCACTGCCCCAAAAATGCCCCCGGCCAGGCTGGGCAGGAGCTGGGTGTATGGCTGGGTCCAGCTCCCGCCTCAGCCATCCCTCCGCCACACTGCGTAGCTCCCACGAAGCACCGCTGCTTACACCAGGGTTTTGGTGCCACTGCAGGGACCGGGTGCTCCAATTGCCTCCAAAAGCCAAGGTATTTTTAAGCCTTTGGACATTAATGACATGTCCACACCTAGGGAGGATGAAATGCCCCTCTGCAGACAGCAAGTGCACGGAAATCTGTCTTAATTTGCATGGGATTCAAAACTGTCAGCAGACGTCAAGCTGAATTTCACTTACAGGGGGACAGAGGCAGAGCTAAGGTAAGAAAACAGATACTCTGGTTTCCCCATTCTCCCATCTGTCTAGACAGACCACATTACCCATGCCACGTTGCTTTTTAAGCAATTACGGAGGTCCTGGACTGTTAACTGAGGTAGCGAACATCCATTTTTGCCATCTTTTCTAATTAATTATTATTTAGAGGCATTGTTCTCGGTCAGGTGTGTTCATCAGGTGTGTGCAAGCCTGTTCATCAGTCAGACATGCCAGAAAACGGGTGCCGAAGGGATAACGAATAAAGGATTAAAAGCTATCCATCAATGTGCCTACCTTCCTCTGGACCCCCAGAGATCCTTGCAGCCAGAATCTCTCAGAACAAAAGGCTAATTGAAGGGCTTCCAGAAAAGAAAGAAAGAAAGGCAGAAGAAAGTAGGTATTTATTTTGCAAGCATTTTGTCCACCAGAGTTAAGATATTTTTCTTTTCTACAATATCTGTGCCTTCGTGAAAGGTTTGGTTACTCTGTGAGATCAAAGAGCGTGGTCTGTCCTTCCCTGAGGATAATGAAGGGAATCTAAGAGAAAACACAATGAGGCACCGGAGATGAGAGATCATTTGTGTCCTGGAGCTATTTTGTTATGGTGATTCTGCAGTAGACTTCAGAAGTGACAAACTGCTCGCTTAATCCCCCAGAAACTGTGAGGACGAAATCTCTCAAGATACGCAGGGGCTGGAGGATAACTGAGGCAGGGCCAGCTGTGACCGGTGAAATGAGTGCCTCCCCAGCAGGGTACCCGCATGGCAGCCCCGAACACCTGAGTGTCCAGGAGATGAGGGAGTCCTTCCCGCTTCACCCATCAGTCAGTCAGCCTCCTGGCTAATAAGTCCTAAAATGCATGCCTCAGGCATTTGGCAAATACCTGAGAAACAGGGTCTACGAGTCCCTTCAGAATCCCCTTGTTTTGAACACAAACCTGCAATAGCTGGCAGTGGGAACTGATCGCACAAGACATCTGGACAGATGGCGTCTTCATGATCATAGCTTAACCTAAGCAATAAGGGAGATGGTGGAAGGCTGATGGGCTAACATGAGAGCACTCAGGCGATGTGACAGCTCTTCGTGCCGCCATACCATGCCTCTGCTGGGAGCATGCATGGCTCCTCCACCCACTGCCGAGGACTTGGAGAGAGGGCAGCCTCTCCCCGGGGCTGACAACAGCAAGTTTTACTCAGCAGTACTAAGCAGAAGTAAGTAATCTAATGGTAGGTACCTACTGGGATGTAGCAGGCTTGTTTATGGAGATGGTGATTATTACAGGGTAACTGCTGTGCTTTTAGTTCTTGCTAATTTTGTTTTGACTTCTCTTCTCTGATTTACATGCACAGCACAGGTTCCTAACGAAAAAAATTGTGTGAGTTATAGAAAAATCTTAGGTGAACAGCCTGCTTTCTGGTAAGTGAGGTTGTACTCAGAGAAGTATTTCTTACAAACAGCACCATGGTATTCTTCAGCCTGCTCAAGAATTTTCTTCTTAAATATGATTGTTCTAGTTTTTTATAAAAGATAACTGAAACATCAGTCCTTCAAAGTGAGCACTGTATCTGAATGTCAGCGCTGTGATTTTCATGCTGAAGATGTGGACAGGATTCATACCACCCATCTGGAGGCACGGCTGGGCATGGCTGCTCTCGGGGTCTATCAAATCCTTGCCCAAGAGGTGACCATCCAGTGTACTTTGGGGAAAAGAATAACAGAGATCGTAGCACACGAACATAAAATAATCTGCTCATCTCCCACATCAGATCTCGATTAGCCTGTATACCAAAACTCTTTATCTCCAAAGCACAAGAAATTGAAATCCCTTCAAAAATGCATTATTTATATCAGGTCTGGGTGACCTAAGGCAATTTTGTGTAGCAGGGAATACTTACCCACAGGAAGGGAAGGTGTGAGATGAGCCTTGTGGAAGAAGCTGAACAGCAAGATAGTTTGAATTTAGGATAAATACACCGTTTCTCATCATTGATTTCTCCATTACTGGGAAAGTGACTTGCAAAGTCCTGACATTTTCCCTTTGCGTCATCAGTACCATCATCAGGCAGCAATAACATTGTCAGCGGTGCCACTAACCTGCCATGGCCTTGGCTTGATGGTGCCCGGAGCCAGATCCAAACAGAGCACAGCTGCCTCAAGTGCAACCACACCTGAGCTGAGGTGCCCAAATACAAAAGACACCCCTCTGAAAACCCCCGTCCCCACCGTCAAAGCCAGCACCTCCTGCTTTGCTGCTGGAGGTATTTAGACTGTCTGTGCTCGTGGGACTTGACTCACAGACCCCCTGCGTGGGCACTGCAGTCCTGCTGCTGTGGGGAGATGTGGGCTCCATCCTCTTCTCCTTCTGATGGGCAAGGGCCAGCAGCACAGCACAGCGCTTGCCAGCCACTGCAGGAGCCTGTGCTGGAGGTACAGAGTGGGGACACAACACCGTGCCACCTCCATTTCAGCCTGGAGAGGCACTGCGTGCATCAGCTGGGCAGTGGTGTCTGGCTGCTGCTGCCGCTAAGGTCAGGAGCACTGGGGAGAGCTCCGCTCTGCTCCTCCTGTCTCCTGCTCTGGTTCAGAGCCGCAGACCAGCTGCCTGCTGCCGGGGGGAGCCTGCTCCCGTTTACTTTGTACGCAGTCCCACGTCATAACTCAGTTAAGCCAGAAGGCCTGGGGGCTGAGTTATGATGGTGTTTGCAGATCAGGGCTTGGATGTGGCCTTAAGCTCGATATACGTGCACACGGGGAGCTAACTGAAGAGCACGACTCCGTGTGCCTGCAGGTGTTACGCTTCGGGTGGGTTGAATGCCTCAACAGCCATTTCCTGCCTATGTTTTCAGATTCACAGCCTACAGCCATACCCAGTTACCCCAAGGTGCTAACCAGAGGAATGGACCTAGAGCTCACGGAGCAGGGCACCTCCATTCTGAGCTACCGGAGCTCAGGACCATGCTCACCTGCTTAACAAAGGAAACGAGTAGAAGCTGCTTTTTACAATCTTGTATTCACCCCAAATTTGGCTGAAACTGGACTACTGTGCAGCCAAAAGAAGCCCAGTACAGACCAGGTAGAGAGCAAGAGAACAAGAGAAAGGAAAGAAGAACCTGCCCGTGGTCTAGGAAGAGGGGCTGTCCTTGGAAAGGGGACAGCCTGTGCTCTAACCTACACACCGAGGGACACTTAGGCGTTTTGCATGAGAAAGAAGGTGGACAAAGGGTATAAACAAGCTAAATCTCTTTGTGGAGTCGACTAGTGTTTTAATGCACTGAGACTGCACAAACAACCCCCCTGTTGGGATTTAGTTAATTTAGTTAATGATGTAGAAAGGAGTAAAACTCCCATCTTCCCCAGGCTGTGCTGGTTCTTCAAGGCTGATACATTTTATTTTGCTTAAGAAAGTGAGTGACACTTTTCAGAACTGACGTGATTTTTAAGGCTCCCAATATACTTTTGGTTCACCTCTTGTACTTAAATTGTGTTAATCAAACTCTTAAAATTATATACATTCTGATGAAAAGCAATGGCCAAGGTTAATAACTGGTGGTGAGCCAATGAACTGGCTAGAGATAGCACAAAGGGCTGGACACGATCTTTGATCTGAACTGGTGCTACCACTCATTCATCTGCTCCTTTGGTTGCCCACTTCCAGACACAGCCCTTAAAGTATCTCTTGTGCATATCACTAACATTTTATAGTGTCTTGGCACTTGCCTGCATTAAAGTCAGTCAGTTGTTTTTAAAAAGCTTTTGTATCTGCCTAGAAGCTACGCAGATGGAATTGTCAAAACCCAAGCAATGGTAGTTGTATGTAGCGCTACTAATATATTAATTACAGAAAACTGAAATACTAGATGTGTAATAGTGTTGCCAAAATAAAAAGAATTTGAATGCTTTTTTCTTCAGGCAAATACAATACCTCAGATTTGTCCCTTGAACAGTACTTGAGAGTACTGAGTACAGAGCCAGGCTCTTTTCAGAGGTGCCCAGTGCCAGGACAAGAAGCAATGGGGACAAACTGGAGCACAAGAGATTCCGGCTAAACATCAGGAAGCGCTTCACTGTGTTACTGTGCAGGTGTCTGAGCACTGGCACAGGTTGCCCAGAGAGGTTGTGGGGTCTCCTCCTTGGAGATCTTCAAAAGCTGCCTGGACATGGTCCTGGGCAACCTGCTCCCGATGTCCCTGCTTGAGCAGGGGGTTGGACCAGGTGACCTCCAGAGGTCCCTGCCAACCTCAACCATTTGTGATTCTGCCTGTGAGGTTATTTTTAGCCCACCTTGAATTAGTCTTCATCAATCATTTTTTTACTCAGTAGCGGGTTGTTTTTTAGCATGCTGCTAGCTTTGCAGTCTCCTTCCCTTCCTCTCCCTCTCCTATTTCAGATCATACAGTTTCTCCTCAAAGTTTTAAAACTTGGCAGCTCCCTCACATTTCTTGCATTTGAAAATGAAGCTGAAAAGTGCATAGAAGCTACACTGTCTGCTCTGCTGCAGAGGTTGGTAGTTTCTGACTCTTGTCTATATCCGCTGACTATTTGGCAAGAGTCAGCTTTGAGCATCACACCATGAAGGCTGTTAGTGTCTGTGTTACTTCCTTCTGAAGCAGGTACTTGCACCTGTTGGCTTTGCTTAAACTAATGCATTATGCTTGAACTGCAGAGAACTCTTTTACTGTAAATTTTGTCTCCCTAAGCATTATTTGGCAATATAAAAGAAAATATAATTTATACTGCAATTAAAAAGAAAAAATGTCAGGCTTATTGATTCAAGCTTCCATTAAGCAAATGCCTGTACAAGAACCAATAATGCTACCGTTGCTTCAAAGTTTGAGCTTTCCTTGCAACTGTGGAGAGGAAGAAGGAATTAAAACAACTGGCAAACCCAGCAATCACTCATTTGACAGTACAGTATATCACTGTGGATTTTGTGTTTTTTTCATGCTGCACCTGCTCCCGGGATGACAATATTTATGGTAAGATTTTGAGAAGTCTATTGTTCTAATTGAGAACAGTGTTCATAACCAAACTGGTGACTGAAAGTTTTGAACAAGATGTCTGTGAGATGGTCTGATGATAGTTTCCACTTCCCTTACTACTAATCAGATTCATAGCAAGGACATGGCACTGTACTTTGTGAACTTTGAATGGAAAATAAGAACACGGGACTTCACCAAAGGACCAAAAAAAAAAAAAAAATCAAGACCATTAACAAAAAAAGCATACAAAAAAGCATGATTTTGAGGGAAAGGTGAGTCTTGTTTCTTTAAAAAGCTTGTGATGGGAATTATAACATTCTTTCTAATTGGTTTTCATTCTATATAGTCCACCCAAACCTATGCACTATTTAAGTACTACTTAAAAGAATTGAAGAGATTAAAAATGTGTACAAGCCTTGGGCTGGTCCTTTTCAGAGGAATGCATTTTCACAAGTCTTTGTTTTCTTTAGGCAAAGATAATTTTTGTAAGTAGAAGGAAAAAGTATTAGTCATCTTAGAAAGATTCCATAGAAACAAATACACTCTAGTCTTTCCAAGCATTTTATTTGTCTCCTTGCTTTTTCTTGCATAGAAGATGGCAGGAATGGAGGAATTAAGAACTGTGATTCTTCTGTTTATACCTCTGTTTGTGTTCACATTACTAGTATAAAAACACTACATCGCATTAACATTGCTTGGTTTTGACAGCTTCTACCTGCCTAACTTCTGGGAAGATACAAAAGCTTTTTAAAAGCAATTGACTGACTTTTACGCAGAGAAGTGCCAAGAATTTAAATAATCTAAAATGTGCACCTGTAAGCATTCTGCATACAGCTTCTACCGTGAGAGTGGTAGAAGATGGTGTCTCTGAAGGTCCCCCCAAAGCCCTTGAACTGGACATGGTCCTGGGCAAACCTGCTCCAGGTGGTCCTGCTTGAGGGGCAGGACAGTATGGCTTGCCTCCAGTTTCCCCTGTCCCGTTGCTGTGCGAAGAGGTATTGCAAGGATAACCACCACAGCTCCTGGGAGGAGACCGGCGTAAAGGAACAACACAATGAAGCTTGATAGCACAGGTAGGGGAACAAGGTTGTCATCACAAGAATCACCACAGTACTCATGTTCAGTAATTCTGACATCATTTGTTACTGTGGGTATTCAAAATTGTAGCATCGATATCACCCATACTAATGTTATTCATTACTGACTGCAGTCAGCAGTACACACAGACAGCTGACTACCAGTTTCAGAGACAAGAACTACGCAGAGCAATCCCAGCCTTCTAGGGCTTACACATCTGTACTGTCCTAACGCTGTCCTGTGCCTCAGTGTGTTAGATCAGTGCCATGACACGTGGCAGTATCAATAACGTAAGAGTAAAGCTCTACACAGAATCACAAATGCAGCAATGGGAAACTTGGTAATGCTGAAACAGAAATGGAAGAATTTAACTTACCTGAACTCATTGTGATTATGTATACAGCTTTTATTAGCTTTTGAGCATTAACAACTTCTTAAACACATTTCCTGAATAAAGCAATCCAGTATTGGTGCTCTTAGTTGCAAACAGATCTGTTATCGTATACAATACACACACAAACATATACACATATGGAAATTTTAGAAAGTGCTGTCTGCACAGCTGTCTGCTGTTCGTATTATCAGAATATTACACATAATTATGACCCCAGTCAACCCCTGAGAAACTATTGGATCACCACAGCATTTCCAGAAGGCAACATACCTATCCTGACCGTTTCAGGGAATGTCAGTGAAACGTTCAAAAATTACTGATAAGCAGTAGGTTATTTCTGGTCTTTGAATCACCTTTTCCTGCTCAGAATGCATGCAAAGTTCTCACTGGATTCAGCAGGAACCCTGCAGACACAGTCAAGAGCAGGATTCATCCTGCTATACACTGTTGAAAAAAGACGCGATTGTGAATCTCAGCCTTACCATACAAGAATCACTGAAAAACTCTTCTATCTCAGATTTAATACAATCAAACAGCCCTTGAAACCAGTTCACCCAAGAATACTAACATATTTAAAACAGCAATTAATTTATTCCTATATATAGCAAGTACCACATGTTGCATTCTCAGCCTTTTCCCTTCAGAATTCTCCATTTCTGATGACAAATGTCAATTTTAAATACTTCCAATAAGACCTTAATGGTGGAGGGGGAAAGAATAACTGGGCTGATTTTTAAAGGCTGCATAGCATACCTTGCATCTGTTGCATTAGTATATTCCCCCTCTCAGGAAAACATTTTGAAAGAGGAACCCTCACTTCACTGAAATGTAGACACAACAGAGTGCAGATCATACTCATTTCTTCGGTATTAAAAAAAATAAAAATCCAAGTTTCTAAAGAGAAGACTTGAAAAAATGACAGCATTCTGGAATGGCAAGGTAACGGAGCCTTAAATGAAAGGTACAGGGACAGGGCAGTCAAAATGGGAACAAATGTGAATGGTTTCTAAATCCAAGACATAATAAATTTGTTCTTAACACTGCATTTAATGTTTTCACAGTAATATTTTTTTCTAACAGATGCTTCTTTGAGCTGTAATTGTCCTTCAAAAGACATTTTGAGACACTTGCATCAACACAGCACTGTGTAGAGCATATTATCCAAATTTGGTCTTATTTGGAAACATCCAACTTTGTGGCTTGTTATCAGTCGTTACGGAACACAAAAACACTACTGCTATCGTGTACTTTTCACTGAAATTCCTGCAGTATTTACTGCTTACCTACAAAAAGCTGTTTCTTGGAGCCAAGTGATTATGTGACAATCTCATTTTTACATAAAAGTTCAGGCACACACTTCTGTGGAAATGTTAAGTGTTCAAATACAATGAAAATTAAGAATAACGTGCTTCTAGGGCCTAACATTATTTTCCTATACTAGCAGGTAACTTAAGATCAGTCATTCATCATAACTGTATGAAGTCACTATAGCAAAATCAGTCTAAGAAAAGGCGAGGTTGCAAATATAAACTTCTTGGGGTCCTTTTGGTGGAGATGCCAAGACCCGGTGAATGCTATTTCATTCACTAAGAAGTTAGGTAAAGGTTGTCATCTTTGCTCCTCTGTGATCTCCAACTGAGAAAAGGTTTAATGCTTCAAAGGATGTGGCCTTTGTTCATCACTTCTAGCAAGCAAATTTATACAAGGCAGTGGGTATTCTGTCTGGGGAAGGACATCCAGACAGGTCTCAAGTTCTTCTGATTTACAATATTTACTTCTCAAGATATTGTCATGTCATCTCAAGCTGACAAACACCCTTTCAAAACAAAGAATGACTTAATTGCTCTGACTCACTGGCAGAAAACAGAAGTGGCTGAAGTGGCAGACTTAACTGCAAATGAAACTAAGAAGTCACATCTCTTGTTTGAACACTTATTCAAATTAAAAATGAGCCAAAAAGTCCAGGCAGAGCTATAAATCAGATACCGATCCCATCAATATCAGAGCAACAATTCAAGACTTCAGCCTATGTAACTGACACTACAATGTAGACCCTTCTCCTTTAATGGCAAAAGAAACCTTTTTTTCCAGCAAAAATCCTCACAGCATCCTGATATGGGCAGGGTTTTGTACTATTGCTAAGTCAAGACTGCTTTCCAAGGTATAATGTTTAAAGATTTTTGTTGTTGTTGATGATTTGTTTCATTTAAAAAGTTTTTCAAGCTCTTGTGGCTTCATTTGCGATCTTGGACCTGTGAAGGATAATAGATTGGAAGAGTGTCACTGCAGACAGACAGCTCCTCAGTTCCAAGCTGCAAGTTGGTCTGCATTCTGCTGGATTCACCCTTCGGCTCTGTGCAGTTTCTCAGCTGCAATTCCTTGGTGAAGCAGAATTCAATCTGACCAATTGTTTGCGCTGTTTCACCCTAGAAACATGAGGGATGAGATCAGCTTGTTGTGGAAAAGAAAATATACCAATTCTTCAGATATAATGCCTTATCTATTGAATACAGTAGTGCTTATTTGTACAGTTGCCTCTTAAAAAATGTGAAAGATATACATATTAAAGGCATCCACTCCGAACAGCTTATAACACATACTTGTCTTTAATGAGGAAGCAGACAAGAAAACACATTACCAACACCATAATTCTGTAACAGTATGGGGAATCTGCCTAACTAGTAAGCCTCATTATGCAATGCTGTGACAGATTATCTTAGCATTTACCAAATTTGTCCAGTACACACAAGCTGTTCATCTTCTTGATGAGCTCTGGTTGACCTCTGTGAATATTAAGGGATATGTCTGACCTGAAAGCCACCTTTCATCAACTCTTTTGCAGAAGAATGGGAATTGAAGCAAAGAAAGTTCACCAAAACAGAGAAAAGAAGCTTGGTTTTATAATCACAGAATCACAGAATCGCGTAGGGATTGGAAGGGACCTTGAAAGATCATCTAGTCCAATCCCCCTGCCGGAGCAGGAGCACCTAGATCAGGTCACACAGGAAAGCATCCAGGCGGGTTTTGAATGTCTCCAGAGAAGGAGACTCCACAACCAAAAAGAACACAGAAGTAGGCTGCCAAAATTAGCACAAATGTCATTTTTGGACTTCAGGACAGACTAGGAAAAAATATTGGCCATAAAAAAGGAAGGAAGGCATGAAAATCTTTCATATAGGAATGGAGATTTTAAGAAAAATCCCAGAGAATGCACACATGTAACAAAGTGCATGTGGAAACAAAAACTGATTTTGAAACCACTAAAAATATACCAGATAAAAGTAACTGATTTAATTATTTATTTTTGTTTGTTTGTGTGTTTGGGATTTATTTTTTTTTAAGAAGCCTAAGAACACAGCAATTGAATAATATGTTTTAAGCATCAGTCTCCATATAAGGCCCTTCAGGCATTGATAAGGTTGGGTCTCTGAAAAGAGTTATCTTTAAATAACTGTGGTGTTCTCTGTCCTTTCTACTACCCATTAGCTTCAGCTGTTAAGCACACGAGATTCAACCTGTAAATTATTGTCACAAAACATGATCAGTATCCCAATTGTACTAAAAGCAATGGCAGAACCACAGTGAACAGAGCTAGAAACTGGGGTTTGTGTTAGCTCTGTATTTCTTCAACATCAAGAGGTAGGTGAGGGTTCACGCCACATTCAAGTCATATTACTTTGTTGCTTAGAGCAACTTAAAAACATATCTTAAAAATAATTTTAACCTTGAATTATTTTTCATGTGAAGTGACATCCGAGTATAAAAACCTCAGAGCACTACTAAAGCAAATGAGCTGACAACACAAGAGCCATTAAACTCCAACAACAACTGTATCTTGGCAAGTTTTCATAAAATTGCCATCTGTGTATGGGCAATAACTCTGCCAAATGTTTTGTGGTAAACTACTTTTATCAAACTGAGATAATAAGGGACCCCTCCAAGAGGGAGAGCTATCTTGTAGGGTTTGTGTTGTTGTCGTTTTATTTAAAATAAAAAAAAAAAGTAGAGTCACCTTGCTGAAAAGGGAAAGTAAGTAACAACTATGCAGCCTACCCATGTATTGTTCAGAATACTATTTCATTCCTTCAAAAGCATTTTTGGTTCAGATAACGGGAACCACTACTTTATGCTACAGCACACTGTCTCTATACCACATGCTCTACTGCATCGTGATTCACAGTACAATCACTGGCAAAGAAAAGCAGAAAGAAATGGAAATTTTAGACCACATGAGCTCAAAAGGAAAGACTACGGTCATTCTGAACCATAGTGAAGCTCAAAATGCCTCCTACCTCTTCAGGTAGGAGCTTCTGAGAACAAGCTCAGAGACAAGCCTCTAAACTGCTTTATTTCAGAATGATTCCGTACAGTGAATAACTTCACGCAAAACACATGAGCCATTCCCAGTGAAGGAAAAACTGCTTTTGATGGACAGTACCCTTGTCAGGGACAATATAGTCACTGACTCCTTTCAGCTCATTCTTATTAGTTCTAGTAATTTGCTATATGGCAACTAAGCTTTAGCAGGAGTGGAAAGTATTCAGCTACAGTTTACTTCTAGCCTGATGGTTACAGCATTTGTGCAAGCGATGCAGGTTCAAATCTTTTAAGGCAAATAGGGCTTTAAAATCCAGAGCTCCCACTTTATGGGTACCTGTGCTAACAGCAAAGCTGTTACATAAAGAATAGATACTTCCTCCATTAACATTATTTCTATGTTAAGAAAATGCTACTGCAATAGTAACATAAGCTGAACTCAGTGGTGTCAGCATGGTGTCAGCAGTGGTGTCATGTTCTTGTGAACTCAATTTTAAGAACTTAGCAATATCTGATCCGCAAGGAGCTGTACACACAAGGAACACCCAGACCTATGTTTCACCATGATGCAGATTTTTCTCTACTTTTGTTTTTTGATAAAAAGTGTTTGTTTGAAAGCAGTAAAGCGGTTGGGGTGTGTGTGTGTGTGCGCACGTGCATGTTTGTTTTTACCTCTTCTGGAGGAAGACATTGGATCTTTGGTGTTACACCATAAAATTGTGTAAGAACTTCCTTTATGGCACTCATCTGAAAAATTAAAAAGCTTGTATAAATTAATATGTCACATCTTCCAACAGGTCCCACATTTCTAAGTTTGCAAAAGGTTTTAGATAAAGCACAACATTAAAAAAGAACTATGCAATTATAAAAAAGATCGTTTACTCTATAGAAATTACTTGACTTCTGCTATAAGAAGTACACATGTGATTTTGTTTCATAAAAGACTGCTTCTTACCTGGTAATATGTACTGCTAGGCTTTATCCCAGCTTTCAGGAGATAACTGCAACAAAGATATAACACATTTTCATGGTTCTTGTATGCAAATATAACTTCATAACCATAAGGTAAATGAATAACCTTAGTGAGAACTTGGCAAGCATTACAATGAGGCGGAGTAAGGGAAACTTGTCTTCCATCCTCTGCCAGGCCAGGGCAAGGTTTCCTTTTCTGAAAGGCCACTTTCCACCCAACTTGGCATGGTCAGCACAAACCCCCTCCCCTACCTCAGTCAGAGGTGCTAGGAGAGTCCAGTCTTCAGAGGCAGCTAGTGCAGAGGACTATGCTACTGTCATTTGCCAGATCTTCACATTGCTCTGCTGAGTGCCAGGTAGGGCATATAGTTTCATCGTCTCCTTTCCCCCGCCTCAAGCCATTCCCTTGTGCTCTGGCCACTGGGAGGGAACCGAGGCAGACTTGTGAGGCTGCTTGACACACCCTCATGTCCTAATGCAGGGAGGGCTTGCTGGGATGGCATGTGTGCAGCACACAGAGAGAGGGACGTGGCATGCAGATCAACATCAAGGTCAGAGCAGCAACATTTCCAAAATCGCTTCGTAAAGACGTTTTTTAATAGAAACGTTGTTCACGTGAGAAAAACCAAGGTAACTCTCAAGAACCTGTAGCTTATATACCCTTTCCTTCAGATTCAGTCCCGAGGGAAGTCCACACTTTAAGTCGCTAACAAAACTCAGGACCCAACAGGTGCTGAGTACTCAAGTCCCAGCTTCTTCAGTAATAAGTGGGAATGTTCAGCATCTCTCAGGATTTAATCCATGAGTGCTAATAATGCTCAGCCCTTCCAAGATCAGGTTCTGCACCGGGGAAATTTAACCCAACTGACTAAAGGTCTACCTGTTTATCAAAGTCATTTGACAGTGTATATAAGCAGGCCAATAAAAAAGATGATGTTCTGTCATTCTTACAGGAGCCTGTATGCCATACTCTTTTTAATAACTTCTCGTTTGGAAACTTTTAATCACTCTAACACTACTTTTTCTCATAAAAGTATAAATGAAGTACAATGAGAACATTAGCAGTCTTTATTCTTTCCAGTGAAAATTAAATTAATTATGTTCATTTTTACAGTGCAGAATATGCTATGAGCAATTAACTTCAAGATGTTTCAGACTCTATTCTTTTTCATTACACAAGCTGATACAGAGTCACATAATCGGTCACTGTGCCATCTGTAAAATGTTTTAATCACACCATCACTGCTACTTAGGCAATTGACTTATCAGACATTATTAATTTTAACACTACATACGACATGCTCTTAAGCACAGTGTCTAGAAAAATATGATTGCTTTACAAGACACCTGCAAAAACAGGAGGGGGATGGAAGAAAGACATATTTCCTTTGTGCATATGCACAGTGAATGAGACTGTTAAAGAGACTACTTGGACAAGACACTGACAGAACATGAACTAGATTTTTTTTAATTTTTATTTGTATTTTAAATATACGTTTCTAGGTGCAAAAGGAGAACTTTTCTCCTCTCTCAGATACTGTCTTTTTACACAAAGAAATAATTCATGGTCAACAAATGTGAGCCAAACGTTTTCCCATCCATACCAAGCACTGATCAGGAAAGTACTCTGGACTTTCGACATTCATTGGTAGCCATGATGCGTACATACAGTGCTTGGACACACTGCCCTTTTGGACATCCTCTCTTGCTGGTAGCTCTCAGCCTCTTCCTAGGATGTTCCACACAATTTTGCCTACAGCTTGTCCTTTCCTCTGAGCAGAACACTGTCTTTTCTATACACAGTTGTGTTGAGGCATCGGTATGACTCAGAGGTTTGAGAGTTTCAACACTTGATTTAGATGTCTACAGGCACCATAGCTTTTGGTAGTGAGATATAGCTGATACAGCTTCTCAAAATGTACCGGCTTACATTGTCTAAAAGGTTGCTGTGAAGCATGCTGCTGCCTTACCAGACTCTGAAGTGACCAGAAACATGCTTCACAAAGTAGACGACCCCTCCTTTGAATTCCAGTACCAAAGATAATTTAATATTGATTTCCCCTCTGCCATGAGATTTTTAGACTCATTTCTTAAGTTAGATTTGAAACTTTTAGAAACCGTTTGAAGTAAGAGCAGATGACAGAGTTCATTAACATACCTGTTAAGATCAACATGCTGGTAGAGCTCCAAGGTTTTACCAAAGTATTTCTTCTGAGAATTAAGGACCTGAAGAGTGGCTGCACAAGTGCCATGTTTCTCCCATTCATGTTTCCTATAGGAGGAAAGCAAAATTCAAGTTTTAGAAAACATTATTTGTAAACATGTTCTGTGCAAGCTAGCCATGAGAATTAAAATCAAGTATCTGAAAAGCTTTATGTAAGAAGTAGGACACTGCACACAAAAAACACTGTGCATACAAAAAGCAAGAACAAAAAACATCACTCCCACCATTTCAATTACAGCATGGAATAGAATGTGAAAGAAAGCAATTCCTGTAATTTTATGGCAGACAAACAGGACAAAAAGTGTTGTAAAGTTCAAAATACATTTGTATCAATTCCTAAGTTTATTGGAAGACTAAACAGTGTATTTTTTAGTAAGACCATTGTTTTTGTTTGTTATGCTTTTCAAGTTTTCATGAGCCACTCATATTAAATAAGTGTCAGTTCAGCAGACATGCACAAAAACTTACCATCTAATCACAAATTCCTAGCACTACCAGAGCATTCCCTCACCTTATGATGTCTTAGTACTTCATGGAATGGCAGAGAAGCACGAGGACAATTATTTTTCACTTGAAAGCCCGCCTTTGAATTGTCCATACATAATAATTAGATTCTTCTTAAGGAATGAAAACACTTTGAATAAGTTATGCCTGTATCTAGAGAAATTTGTACACTAGTTCTAAACAGAGAATGAATAAATAAACTGTAGTGTCAGAGATTTGAGGCAAGGGAGAAGATTTTAACTATATGTTCCCAAATTCAGCCTGGTAGAGTGTTCTCATCTTGGTTGTAACACTCAACTTGACTGCACATTAAGTGAATTGGTTACCGCCTGCAGAAGTCCACTTCACATGGGGTCCCCAACAAGGGACTTGAAATTACTGAAGACAAAAGAGACCACAGGTTTATTTTTTTTTTAAATGGAAGCTATTTCAGGGGTAAATTTGGCAAGAGATACTGAGTGAGAAGTTAGTTTGGACCAGAAGCAGAGAACAGTCAAATCCAAATAGCTGCTTCAGCAACAATAAACTAGAGGCAAGGATTTGCATGTAGGATGCCCATTTTTCTTCAGAGAATATATGTATGCATGTGTGTAAACTTTATGGTAAAGCGTTGTGACTGTCTTCTACAGTCTTTCAGTGGTATATGAATTTAAATGTCCTGCTGTTTCCAGGAAGAAGGCAGAAATAGAGGGCCAAAGTTCTGATGATGCTCAAGAAGCATATCACTGCTAACACGGAGCTGCTGTTGGAATGGTTTGGTCCAGCTTGCACTGGTCACAGAGCCCAGGCAATGGGGCTGTGGGGATGCTAAACTGAAAGGCACAGAGCTACCCACAGACAGTGCCCATGCTTCATCAGCTGCAGCAAGCCAAGGACACATTGAGCCCAAGTTTTTGAATCAGCATGTGAGCACTCCAGTGTGGAGAGCTACTTTAGAGTCACTAGAAAACAGTCACAGCAACTTTAAGATGACATTTCTTTTCACAGTGTTACTTGATTTTTGTAGCACAGCTATGTGAAAAAACAAAGTGATGCAGATACAGCTAATTCTGACCATTCAGCACAGGCATATGAAATTTCACCTTCACCTCGTCCACTTAAATACAAACCGAAGCAGTTAGGAAATGAAAGAGTTGTGGGTAACAGGGAATAATAAACAGAATTTTGTTTAGAAACTCACAGAATTAATGCCTCAGTGCTATTCACTGAGACATTATCCTTCACATAGGCCACAATTAGACAAGGTCATTTTACGTGAGCCTCAGCTCATAGCTGAGTGGTGTGTGTATGCAGAACATAGCCTCTTGTATTCATGAAGACCAGCCTTCTTTCTGTACCTCTTCATAATCATAAGCTAGGCAGTAGCACAGAGTGTATGTGTTAGCTGTCAAGAACTTTGTGACATTTTTTCCAAAGGACACAAGTACTTTGGCAAGCACACAGGAGTGAGGGTTACAGCGTTAGATTGGGTGCCACTATATAATTTGTCCTTCATCATTTTCTTGATGGTGCTCTTAAGAATACATGCTACACTTGCATACCTCAAAGCTAAGTCCTACAAATGACATCTAAAGGGGCTGCAGAAATGCAAAGGAATGAAATTGGTAGAGCTCAGTTGTGTGGAAAAAATGCTAAACCTCAAAAAAGAGATTTTGCTTCTCGTTATGTACAACAAGGACAGAGTTCCCCCATGCTCAAAGTCATGGAGATACGGCAGACAAAGTTGGAAGCATGTCAGGTGGGTCCAAGGACTGTAGAAACCACCCAGTTTGAAAACTGGTTCACTGGGGTAGGAACAAAGGTCTGTAACCCATATCTGCAAGTGCTGCCCACAAAATATTTAAGATGAACATTTAAAACTTCTTCCAGTTAGTAAATTTTGAGATCCAAAACACCCATTTCCCTTTATCCTGTTATAAGCCATTCTATCCTGTCCAGTTCAAACTCTTGGGTGGCAAATGCCACAGTTCACAAGTTAACAAGATGAACAGAGATGCACAATTATCTTTACAGAGGCACCCACAGCCATTCTTCAATCCCCATGAAGAATCCTTATCTCCTCCTTTAAGCCAGAACTACAGTTAGAGGTAGACACAGGAAGAAACATACTATGGAATTATAGCTGCCTTGGAAAAACCCTCATGTGATACACTGAGATATCCAATATCCATTTTGCTTGTCACTGCTTATGTTCTTTACCTAACTAAGGTGCCTTCAGTTCACAACAGTGAAAAATGGAGTCAGTTTTATTTTCAGATTCTTATTTCTACCACATTGTTCTTTTGTCGTGTTTTTTTTTTTTTAACACTAGAGATAAATATATATATATTTTATTTTGAAGTAAATACAGTATGTTAACTGAATTAAAACATACAACAGGATCTTATTGGCTTTCAACTAGCTTAAAAACTTAAAAACTTGCATTTACAAAATCTGCAATTAGAGCTGCCAGTTATAGTGCACTTGCCACCTTACTGTAAGGGAATGAACTACTCTGTCAATCAAAATATTGCTTACAGTGTGCTAACCTAACTTTTGTATTACTGCTATATTAGTGATGTTTCCAGGTATTGCAATAAGTGCTGTTTGCTAGCCTTGAACTGAAACAACAAAGACTTTGATTGTATCTGTTCATATCTGCTGCCTACCAAAGTATCTCTGTCAGTAAAACAAGAACTGGTACGCACTTGTTTCCATGAACAGGTGGGTGTTCAGGGCATGGGAGGTGCTAGATTTAGGACACATTTTTCTTGTTCTTATTCCAGGAACAGTTTAAGTTGGCATAAACTTGTGATACCGCTGGAAGAGGCAGTGATGCTCTCCCTGGCACAGTGCAAGGAGAATAGGGAGGAGAAAGTGAGATCACCATTTTTGACAGTTAAAAGTTCAGACTGCCATAAGACGCTTGTAAGACCAGTTTAAGACTTGGAGGACAAGGATCTTCTGTAGAAGAAGGACAAGACCAAAAGAAACACCAACTCCCTCCAAAGTTCTTCCCTAGTGACACAGAGAGGAAACAGTCCTCCAATCCAAAGGAAAGCCCCAGAGGCACTTCCAGTTGAGACGGCTAGAGGCAGCAGCATTTAAAGCTACATGCTCTACATCTTATCTGATGTTACTGCTTTCACAGTAGATCTAGAAGAACAAACTGCATTGAATTGCCAGTGATTTTAGTTTAAAATAATGCACTCAAACTGAAGCCTGTGCAAACTCAAATAATACCCATACTGCTCTTCGGTCCAAGTGCCTGATGACTCAGAAGTAGAGAAATAGAGAAGGAAAACAGTACTGTTGTCAGAAGAGATCAAAGTCTCCTTCTTCCTTCCTATTAGCCAAGCATGTTGACTGCTAAACAAATACCCAGTTGATCTGATCTTAGGCTGCTAGGAAAGTAAAGAAGATATAAGTCTGCAGCGAAATGGCTGGGACCATCCAGTGCATCCTATTTATCCATTCCCTCCTCTGTGAGAAATTCCAAAAGGAAAGGTCTCTCAAAGACAGCAACACAGTGAAGCCAGCTAGGAAGAGGCCTGAAAGCTGTTCTTGAACCTTGCTTTGACATCCCTAGAGCACAACTACTATGCAGTTTTAAATGTGTCCGCAGCAGCTGCTTCTCCTCCCTGGGGGCAAAAGGAAAAAACACATTCTCTCTCTCTCTCTCACTTTTCACTAAGTTCCGCTTCTCCAAAATCACTGCCATAGCCCCCTCTTCAACAGCTGCATTTGCAGGTGCTCTAGCAAGAAAACTTTAAGGAAAAAGAAAAAAAAAAAGACCAACATGTCAAGATGTACCACTTTCAGTGGCTTCCCAGATGCTACTTCTCATGCATAACATCTTACCTGAAGAATTACTAACTCAGACCGACTTTTTTTGTTAAATAATATCCAAAGTACTTTTTAGTTTTGTTTGTACTCACCAGAAATGGGTGCGATTCAAAGATGAATGAAGCACATCTGGCCAATAACGTCTCATGTCTGGCATAAGATCCTAAAAATAACACAATTAATTTATTAATAAACTTACCTGCAGAGTTGAAAAGCTATTTCATACACAATCTACATATATTGACACATTTTCTAAAACCAAAGCCTCATCTTTCAACATCCCCAACAGAAACATTTACTTGCAGAAAAATAAAAGAGGTCCTTTTCCCCTTTATTTTGAAAATGCTCTTGTTAGTGGTGACCGGTAGATGCAACCGTCTAAATATCTGAATGTATTTATACTGACACACTGCCTTGAAGTAAGATTTTCCTTCTACTATCCTTGCAGAAGTTGTTCAATCACGGAGCTTTTCACAGCTGCAGGCTCAAGTCTCCCATGCCCGCTTACGAAACATTTGGAAGAGGCTGCCCAGAGAGGCTGTGGAGTCTCCCTCCTTGGAGGCATTCCAAAGCGGCCTGGACATGGGCCTGGACAACCTGCCCATGGTGTGGCCCTGCTTGAGCAGGGAGGGTTGGACCTCACGGCCTTCAGAGGCCCCCTCCAACCTCCACCATTCTAAGCAATTCTGCGAATTAAACACGGATATTTTTAATAAATACGTAAATAAAAGTTTCTGTTTGCTTTTTGTTTTGTTTTTGTTTTCCAAAAAGAGAGGACTACTGCCACTGGAGAAGACACATAGAAATACGTACTCTGAACTCTATCTTATTTTCTGAGTTGTGGCTTTCCAGTAGAAAATGGAACAGAGAACACAAAACGACTAACTTCTTTTTCACACGTACTTGTGGAAATCCGTACCTATTTTCTCTAGATTTTTTTTGTTAAGGAGGAAGTAGCTCAACAAGTCAAACGTGTCTGCAAAACCAAGTATGAACAGCCACTAATGATCACAGGCATTGCAATTTCAATTCATACTAGAAGCACCTAATGAATTTTTTTAGTCCTTCAAAGAACATACCTCTCAGCAAGCTACATTAACAGTGATATATTATGAGCTACAGATTTTGCACATGGGAAGTGCAGAAATAATGGCACTCAGTTCCGCTTGGTATGACTTTTGTTGTTTCTTGTTTTAAAATAAATACCTTAATTTCTGTGACATTGAAATGCCATGTCCTATTACATTCTTCACTTTTGTCAGGCCTGGAGAAGCAAAATAAAAGTGAAAAAAGATGTCTTCCAACTCACTAATAGTAAGTAACAACATATTATTAGCCTGAATTTTAAATAAGATTATAGCAAGATTATAGTTATACATTTGGTTTAAAAATGCAAGTAATCCATCAGCATCTACAGTGTTTTAAAAGTAAAAAAAATCAATACATTAATTATGGCTAAAACACTTCCCATGTCGAGGCTCTTAGGCCCTCCAATCCGTCACCCTGTGTAAACAACATACAGGGGGAGTAATGATACGGAAGGGTCTTGCACATCACATCAGTGATGACACTGACCTTCCCAACCACTGCACCAAGTGACAATTCTGCAAGTATCACCAGACAGTCACTGGAAATCTATATACACTGTTCACCTTTCCAGGACATACAACTTACCAACCTCCTATACTGAATTTTTCCCTCTATTTGTCATGAAAACCTTCAAATTGCTGCCATGGACACCAGTTCCCGGTAGTTGATTCCTTTGAAGCAAATTAGGTTTTCTTGTACTTTCACAATATTTGTGCTGAGTTAAGATACTTAAAGCCACAGGCAGTCATGAGACATTAACAAATTCTGTGTACTCAGGAAGAAAAAGAAAGAGGGGAAGCCATACTTCCCTTTCTGTTTGAGAACATCAGTGATGTGTAAACAAAATGCTCATGGGACAAGAAAATTTTAGTAGCTCAGCAAATCATGGGATATACAGGAACGTGCGTCAGTTTTATATCAAAACATAGATTTTGGATTTCCAACAAAACAAAGGCTTTTGTTTGAAGCAATCATAAGATAAAAGAGATAGATTGAGCGCTCCAAAAAGAGCACTACACATCCTAGTATGAAACTTTTATTTCCTTTCCAGGTTGAAATAAAAACAATCTACAATCATACCACAATCCATGAATTGTCCAGTACTCTGGAGGGTCTTGACAATCATTAGCACTCATCTGTGGAAAACAAAAATAATATTGGAGAAGCACACAACCATTTTAAGTGTCCAGGAGTACTTCTGTTATTATATTAAAAAAAAATTAAAAGAGTAGGCTAAAAAAAAATGCTTATTCCAAGTGAAACGGTTAGAATGTATTTTTAAACATTTTGACTTGAGAGACAAGGGAAGAGAGAGAGAGGGGAGGAAAGAATATATCCGTTCCTATCAACAATGCCCCCAGTCAAAACTTCTGATAATACAGAAGAAATAGCCCACATATTAACTATCATTTGGAGCAGAATACATAGTCCTCAACACACAAACAAAAAATTCTATGCTCACACATCACAGAATAACATTACTGTATTTTCCCTGATTACCCTGCTTCGTAATTAGGGCTCTTTTTAGTAAACACTTTTCTCCACTAAATAACAACCTCCTCAGACTTTCCTTTCCCAAAATAATAGCTTTCCTTTTTAGCTTGCATCGCACATCCTGCCTTAATTATTCCACAATGCTTTTTATGCAATGTCAGAGCAAGAGCAGAGTGTAGAGAAGTGCAAAGAGACCTGTAATTTCACTAATTGCCTTCTGCACACCACAAACCAGTGGCAGCAAAACTGCAGGCTCTGCAAGACTTTCTTGTTCTGTGCCCACTTCCTTCCCCTCCTCTCCTGCCACCAACAAACAGAAGCAATTAAACCCAGCAACAGCTTTTTTTCCTGACAGGTTTTCAACAAACACACGTTGGAAACATCTAAACGATACTGCTCCTGTAACAACACGAGCTTTGTGGAGCTGGAAGACTTCAGCTATCCAGCCCAAAATACAGCAAATCAATAGCCAGTGGCTAATCATCCCGCGAAAAACTGCCTATCAGCTAACCAGCTTCCTTAATTAGGGTGAGAACAAGAGCAGTGCAGTTGTGCTCCTCACCCGATGTTTAACCACAGCTCCCAGACATACTAAAGGAAACCCTACAGCATTTTAAAATCAAGGCAGCTGACTCAACCAGGGTTTAGATTGAGACCCAGGACTCATTTTGGTTCCAATTTGAAACAATATATTCTGTAGTCAGAAGGAAAGCTAAATGGTCAAAACGTGATTAGACTGCCGACACCCCGAAGTCCCCCTAAACACCAGATAGGGCCTGCCACTGACAGCCACCGAAAAGCTCCGTGTCATGGCACCAAAAGTCGCCAGCTTGTTTTCAGTGAGTAAAAGCCTCCTCAAGCCAGTTGGCACCTAAACACTCTGGACAGAAGAAGCGAACGAAGGTCTGGTGTCCTTTTAGCTTTAGGTCTGTGGCATGCCAGGAATCAGCTCTCCCCTACTGTGGGGCTAATCAAATTAGCAGTTTCTTCTACACGTTTCAGGACGTTGTCGGTGTTACACTGCAGGCCGGCAGCACTGTGCAGTCAATGCCACCTGCGACACAGTAGGTCACACACTGGCCAGCTTCATTCACCCTCCTTTCTAGCTCCAGCCATGGTATTTTTCCAATGTTTCTTTAAAATCAATCTTGTAAAATGAGCAAACACCAGCCTGAGAAGCTGTGTATCCCTGCTATTTCTGCAAAAACACTTCTTGTCAGCCTCCTGTTTACCATATACTGACTGCTGAGGGATTGATTCAAATCAGGTGGCCGCCAACTTGAAATGGAGTTACAAACGTATATTTACAAGCAGGCACTGGACCTCAGGAGGTCTCCCAGATCTAGGTTAATTGGAAAAAGGAAAATTTTCTTCTCCCGTTTTAAAATAGTCTGACAATCAAACCCACCCGAGCTAACTACGTGACCTGTAACACTGAGAAAAGCAGCAGCGGGCCTTCGCGGCACCGCCACGCTGAGAGGAAGCGCTGCAGCCAAGATGGCCGACTTGCAAGGGCCAGGCGCCAGAGGGACAGCGGCTGCCAGAAGCACGGACGATCCTCGCAGCTCTGAAATGCTGAAAGCAAAACACCATCAGACTGTCACAGCAGTGCTAGAGCTGCAACGGTCATAAAGCCCTCGGCGTGGCCTTTAGGAGAAGGTAATGGTACTGGATTGCGTACAGGTACCCCATTTAAATAAAAACATTGGCTTCTGGGAAGTGAAATATTTAGTCTCGCTCTCCCTTTCATCCACCCTGTTTAACCAGGCCACCTGTTGTAATTGCAATTGCTAAGAAAAATCCTTGCTTTTGAAACTGTGAAAAGGAGAGAGCTCACCTTCTCAATTCCCCTCTCCCAAACAGCCTGCAAACATTCCCCTTCCTCTTTCCCCCAACGCCCTGGGGTGAAACTAGTCAATGAAAGAATTGAATTTAGAAGATTGTTTTAAAAAAGATTGGGAAGAGGGAAATAAAACAAATTTACTTCTTGCAGGACACTCTTCTCTAGCATGAGCTGATAAACAAAATCCTTTCATGTGTTTATCCTTACAGAAGATAACAGAGAGCCACATAAACAACTATGCCAGACCTTATTCACAGACAAGTTGGAGGCACAGATTAAGAGTTATCTTACGAATTATACTGGCATTTAGGAAAAAGCTTTTTCTTCTGTTCCAAAATAGCATCTGTCTAGAGCTGGACTCACTTCATCAGAGCTGGCTTTATATACAAGCAAACAAAAAAATAAAGGAATCACTTTACCTGAGAAAGTTTTTGATCTAATGCTTGATCACAACACTGTACAGCCCTTCCCTTAATTCCTTTAATTCCTTCTGTATTATGTAATTATTTCTATTTTTATCAAAAAAAAAAAAAAAAAGGAAAAGAAAAAATAGTGGTTTTATTCTTTCTTTAAACCTTTGCTACACAATTTTTTTCCAGAGACTGGAATTAGGAAAACCTTTTATCTCATATAAAAAAAAATAATTTTATCTGCTGCTTAACATTACATTCAAACTTGAATTCGGGTTTTTCTGTTCACCAGCTTATTCATGTGCTGGAGCGCGTCCAAAGAAGGGCAACGAAGCTGGTGAGGGGTCTGGAGAACAAGTCCTACGAGGAGCGGCTGAGGGAGCTGGGGTTGTTTAGCCTGGAGAAGAGGAGGGTCAGGGGCGACCTTATAGCTCCCTACAGGTACCTTAAAGGAGGCTGTAGCAAGGTGGGCATTGGTCTCTTCTCCCACGTGTCCGGTGATAGGACGAGGGGAAATGGGCTAAAGTTGCGCCAGGGGAGGTTTAGGTTGGATATTAGGAAAAACTTCTTTACTGAAAGGGTTATTAGGCATTGGAACAGGCTGCCCAGGGAAGTGGTTGAGTCACCATCCCTGGAGGTATTCAAAAAATGTGTAGATGTAGAGCTTAGTGACATGGTTTAATGGAGGACTTGGTAGTGTCAGGTTATACGTTGGACTGGATGATCTTAGAGGTCTTTTCCAACCTAAATGATTCTATGATTCTGTGATTCTGTTGTCCTTTCTTTGATTCTTTCATTTAATCAGAACATATATATAGTGAAAAGATCACAGCATGGTTTAGTACCTATTTCTTCGTCATTCTTCCCATTCTCACCACAGCAGGAACTGAATAGCATACACACTTATCAGATTTTCCCCATTTCATGAGGGAACACCCAGAAAACATCTTCTTTTTTTACAATCTCAAAGACGCAAAAGCTGCAATCATAACATTTCTCTAAGTTCTTAAATTAACAATCTTCACAACTGCATAAAAAGAGGATGAAAAAGTCCCTCTGGTTGCCCTTGAGTTGCTCCTATTTTCACCTAACAGGATTCACACTAATTTGAGACCAGAAAGTTTAAGTTTGACCTTACCACAGCTTTTTACTAAAACATGTATTTTCCAGTTTAATTGGGCAGATCACACTCAGTATTAAAAACACCAGCTGAACATGATTACATACAGCTTAAAGCACAGGAAGAGCCAAGAGATGTACAGTCTCAAACTTCTGGCATGACGAACTGTGTCCATTAAATTTTAAAAAAGGCCTTTCAGGACTTCCAAAGCCTGAAATGTTTTTTGTGCACACAGGTATACAAAACAGGTAGGAATTAAGATGCAGGTCATCCACACACCTATCAAGAACACAGCATGTAGCCAACTCCCCAGTCTGTAATCAGGTTCCTTCACACAGGAAGCATAAACTAATAAGTACTTGCACAAAGTAGTGTATCAAAGCCTTTTTTAAACATAAATGATATAATGCGTTTTGCAGTTTCCTTCACCCAGATAGCATTTTTCCTTTCGACATCATGTCAACAGTTTTAAACTGAAGAATGAAATTAAAAATATTTCCTCACTGAAATAACATAGTGATCATACATAATACACTGAAGATGCAGAATAATCTGTATACTAAACAAACAAGCAAACAAAAAAAAATGCAGCTGAATTTGGGAACCCCTCTTAAGTTATATATTAACTTTAACAAAAAGAAAGCTGTTATAGGAGTACAGTTGGAACTCCATTTCTTCATATGACTCAGGGAGGTGAAACTCGGCAAAAAGTCACTTCACACGATCTTAACTTCAATTTTTCTTCACACCTTTGGAATGCTTCTGTCTACCTTTTATCACAGAAAATCATAAGGAATTACCATAAAGTGCAAGAAAGACTACATTTTCTGAAGCTTAATATCCTCAATTATTCACTGCAATTTCACCGTAAGTTGATATAGGTTATTTGCTAATTTACCAACAGCATTGCCCTAGAATTAAGAGTAGCAGCCAGCACATATATACAGTGCCCAATCTCTTTGTTTGATTGTTTTTCTCCCTCTTTTTGATTGTTTGCATCTCATTCACTTAAGCAGGGGGTTTGAACTGCTACTGACTCTGAATGCCCACTCATGCCAGGCGGTACATATTCCAGAAGACCACCATCTCTGCCTGAAGTCAGTAACAGTGATGTTTGTTAAGCAAAAGAAAAAAATAATCAGACACAAAGTACATCAAAGTGCTCCCTCTGATCCCCCTCAAAAAAGAGCAAACAAACAAAAACCAGAAAAATGGCCATTCCTTGGTCTCAGTTAAACACATCAGAGTTTTCATGTTGATATCTCCTCTACACATTTAACTAACATAAAGCACATCCATTTCTCCACAGAAGTTTCTAGCAGTATGTAAGTTTTGCTGCTACTGCTTTTATACATAGTTCCAGAAATAGGAATGAGAAATAAAAGAGTACCTAGAGCATTAAAAAAAAAAAAAAACTACTAATATTGTAATAAATAAACCTAACTGTCCCAGAAGTGGGACCTTTTTGGCTTGAGAGACTGAAGCTTCTGTATTATCCACTGAGTACTCAATCCTTGTGTCAGTAAATCTGATTACATCTTCCATTTTGAAGTACAGCATATTTTAACTCAGCTATATAAGAAGAGGCCTTCAAATATTTCCTGCATAAGAAAAATGTCGTATTTACCAGATGGTAATGGATATTTAATAGCAAAAGGTGCATAAAATTACATCTCTTAGCTATGTTCTTCAAAGACATATACTGGAAGGTTAGGTTCATTTTTCGTTCCCACCCCCCAAACACAGAAATGCTCAAAGACACCTACCAGAACAGCTTTACAGCGCTCTCTTTTTCCAGACTGGATCTGTATTTGACGAGTTATTAAAACTTTGGAGCCAACATTACAAAGCTAAGCCTTGCTGTGCAGCAGACAGTTCAAGTACTAACCTGCTGTCTTCAGTCAGACAAGGCATGCAAGTCTGCTTACACAGTCTGGTAGAAATCTAGGATTAAGTTTAGGACTAATGAGACATGAAAAAAACATGTAAAAAACAATTAAGGCTTAGCGTACAATATGTCCCAAATTGACTATTATATTTGTAGCATGCCACAATCCCGTCTTGTTTACTGCTACACTGGAGAAAAACTGAGAAAGTTGCAAAGTTGCACCAAGATCAGCCAAAGCCTTTATAAAGTTATAATTGTGTAAACAAGATTAAATGCTTAATGGGCTTTATTCACTCTCTTTTCAAACATTTATTGTACAAGGCTCCCTTTGTCAGGATAAAAGAGAACAAACCACAAAAATCTCACCTTACATACAGTCACTGGCCAATGATGAGCAAGATACAGCTTTTTCCAGGTATGAGGGTGGCTATCACTGGAGAAAGAAAAACAAATTATTTTTCTCAAGTATTTTAAAAAGAACAACACCTCCAGCTACCAGCAGAATGCCTACATATATATATAGGATAACACATTGATTTTAGAGTTGGTTGTTGTTTATAGCTTCTATTGCAATATTTAACAACGCCAAACACTGCAGGACCAAACTGTAACAAATCACATACAAACAACGTATTTAGAAACCTGTTAATACTCCCTCATTGTTAAACAATTCCTCGTCTGGCATCCTATCTCCATATGCTTCCCATTTCTTAAGATACAGAAGAAACATAGCGTTCTGTTTTCTGTTTAGGAAAGTGCCTACTGGCAAGCTTTTGCAACAACAGCAACAACAGATATTTGTTTAGGATATTAAGAATCTTCTAATTCTGCTTGATGGGTGCATTAGCTGAAAAGAAAGTATACAGCATTCTTGGAACTGCAAGTATTCTTCTGGAAAAAAAAAAGAAGACTACAGACAACCACAAACAATGTAGTTGACACTGCAGATGTAATTTGATCTGGCAGCAGTCACCAGCCTTTCAGACAAAAAAAAATTTGAATTAAAAAAAATCAGAACAACAACAAAAAAATAACAACCAAAAACCTCAGAAATGCTTACTTCATCATTTTACAGACATCAAACACTACATTTTTAAATGCTTAACATAAATCAAGTAATTTTCAAATATTTAAAAAATTATCAAACTGTGACAGTCTATAAGATTATAGCTACAGAAGAACCAAAGGAATATCCCATATTTTACAAAAGCACTTGTACTTCAAAGCCTCTTAGAATAAAGAGGTCTATAATTCACAGAGGCGTAAGTACTATCTTATTCCTATGCAGAGAAAAAAAAGTTTACAAATTTTGTTTAAAAAGCGATGGAAGCCTAAATCATGTCTTCGACACTTCTACAGAAGCATCTTCAATTTCCAACAGTTCTGAGCAGACGTTCTGGATAAACCAGAAGTGGATAAAAACCTGTTGCTTCAGATGTTACAGCAGATACATTAAGCCATAAAGCAACCACACCAAGTAACTAAATAAAACAGCAGGTGAAAAAAAATAATCAATAAGAACAACAAAACTGTAACTTGTTCAAACTGACAGCACTATGTGCAGAATTGTCAAAATGAATAGTTATTGTCTGGAAGCTAATAGCCATGTTTCCTTTGTCTGTGCTTGCCAGGGTTTGTATTAAAAAAAAAAAAAAAAAGAAGTTATATGAGAAAGCTATTTCTCAACTTTAAGAAGTAGGGATATTTTCATGTTACATTACTTCCTATTTTTTTTCCTCTGGTTTTGCTAGTTTGTAATGGCCATATTTTATCTTAAGCACTCACATGCATGTGTGGTTTTTAAATAATTTAGCCAAATAGCTCTGGAACAAATCAGGCATAGCCACAATGAAAGCTATTAATACTTCTAATTGGTCTTTACTACTGCTGTGGAAACCTGAATATAAGAATTCCCTAATATTGTATTTTTCCAAGCAAGGAAATTAAGTGCTCTACCATCTTTCATCTGTATTTGAAATAGTAACTGAACTTCTGCGATGACAACCATGACAAAACAAGTTCACCTAAAATACATTTTTTGGCTAACAATAGATCAGAAAATTGGTTTAGGTTATTAAAAAAAAAAAAAAGTAAGTTTTAGAAACTTAAGCTTAGAACTAGAATCCAAGGAAAGCCATTTTAAACACCTGTCCAGCATCAGGGATATTTCCTTTTGTTTTCAACACAAGTGACCCCGCTCTGTGCAGTTCAGCACCGTGCTTCTATTCAGAGCTGCCACTGTTGCCAGCATGGCCAAGCCATAACCCAAGTCCTGGTGATTCAAGAAACCTCAGGACAGTGCCTAAGTCACCAACAAGCTGCCAGATTTTGCCAAGTGCAGCAACCACCAAAAGGCTGCACAGCACTGATCCAGCCCCAGCTGTATGAAAAGGAATTTAAAATTAACGGAACTGAGAAAACAGCATGCAAAAAAAAAGTTCAAACAAACCAACAAATAGAAATATACAATGTTACAGGTGGTGCAATTCATGCCATAGGAGTGATTCCAGTTTTTATTGGTCCCAGAATTGTTTCTCATTTTTTTCACTGCTACATCACAAGCTTAAACAACTCATCTAAAGCAAAACTGTAAAGCTTTCAAGTCTAACAATTGTAATTTAAGTTTCCCTCTTTTTTCATGCTGACACATTAATAAAGCTCTCCTTTTAGGCATGCCCCCCACTCCCCCAACTAACGTATGTGCATCACTTTGCCAGTCACCTAAGAAAAGTATAACACATCAAAAATAGCATATAGTAAAACAAGAAAATTTACACTCATTAGAAGTTAAACTATGATGTTCTGCATTTAAGAAGTAACTTAGAGATTTCTTTTCTAAATCGTAACTTACCTTTGAGGGAATTTATCTGAAGTACACCAACAACATAATGCCATAGAAAAGCAACCCAAAATCCAATAGTGCAGCTTAGCAGGCTTCATTTTGTTAATCAAATAGCTGTAAAAAAGGTGTTAAAGAAATTTGTTAGTTATCCAATGTTCTAAATTGCAAGTGTAGAAACACAGAAAAACACAAGTATCTCAGAGCAGGCAATATCAACTCTACAGTAGATTTACAACAATAAGTAAAATGAGGATCTCTTTCAAGGCTATGCCTGATTTCCCAGTTTATATTCTAATTTTCAAAAACTAATGGGTGAGATCATTGTGTTTTTTTGTTGTCGTTGTTTTTTTGTTTGTTTGTTTGTTTGTACAGTCGCAGTAGAACCACTCTCCAATAAGCAAAGATACATAAATTTTCCATGCAAACATACTTTAGGTAATTTAAGACTATACTTGTGGTCAGCTCACCTACTCAGAGTGATTCATTAAAGAAACTCTGAAGTTAACATTGAACATTCGTGTTGGATTGACCAAGGCCGATATTAGAAACCCACTGGAAGTAAAGTACGATGTCTAAGGATAAAATTCCCTTTAAATGCAAATCAGCTACCAAACTGATGTTAAAAAAAAATGCTGCTAAGAACAAATTGGTGCCTGTTCTTGTTATAAACCTGTAAAAGCCTCTACAAAAACACACACCTGCCTGGTCTGCCTACCACCCTGTGAGCCCTAGAAACTGGGGAGGTCAACTTAACTTTCACCAACAGGCAACTTTCACTCGGCACAGGTCAAAAAAAGCACAAATGCGTACTGTACAGACCTATCACAGTATTTCAAATGCTACCCATTAGATGTCAGAAATAGAGGCACAAGCACGTATTTGCATGCAGTTATTAACGCCTTACCAAACCCACTTTCCAACTTCCTCATTTTGACAGCCCCACAGACTGCAGCACAAGAAGATACCCTGTGTATAGCCTACATCCCCCTTCCAAGACTGCTCACTACAAAAGCAATATCCCTTTTTCCATGAAGGTTTTTAAATTAATCCTCTCTTACAATAGTCAAATAAAGCCCATTTTGACACCGGTAAACAAACTGCTAATTCAGCCATAACAGCTAACTTTAGGAAATTCAGTGTAATTCTAATCCACACCTGTTTATAAGCAAGAGTCCATCTCTCATGTGGCTCTGGACCAAGCTACGAGCCCGACACCTGCAGTTCTGCAAACATCTGTGGCAGAGCTCACCTACGCAGGAGGTGGGCTCCCAGCCTGCAAAATGTGTCAAAATTTCAATACTGGCGAGGGTTTGGGGCAATAACTGTCCCAGTTAACCAGATAGATTTATTACAAGTTTTTGCCAAATTGTAAAGGAACTGCAGCCATTAAGCTATTAATTTTTTTCAAATCTTAATGCTTCTATAATTTGTAATGGATATATATATATTGTCAAGGTAAATAGCTTGGCATACTTTAAGATACAATATTACTAAATAAGCCTTACTTGACAACTTCTTTTTCTCATCTAGTTTCAGAGAAAGAGAGAGGGCACGCTGCAGGATTTTCACTAACTAGGCAAGATGAGCACAAAAAATTCATGAAATTTATTGTGTGCTATTTTGTATAAAGAAGGTATTGATAACATAGGACTAGTCTGTTGATAAAGATAGCTAAAACAAAACATAATTTCTGTGATACGAGATGTGTTATATTCACATACTGTACACAAAAACTCACAAGTAAGCAATTAACTGCAGGGCATTCAATTTCCCCAAGAGTTCTTCATTTAAAGTGAATTTAAGTCTCATCACTTGAACAGCAGGAATTAATAAAGTGATATTGAGCTTTATAGACCTGTTTATGATTTCACCTACTGTTATTTTCATTCAATAACAGAGCAAGCAAGACTTCATCTTTCTGCATGATATACTACCTACCAAAGTTAAAACATTGAGAGCTATAAGAAGACTTCGCATAAGATTCTGCCCTGCCTTCAAAGTCACTTTTCTTCAGACAGCAGAAAGTACCACTTAAAGACAATAATGTCACCCACTGCCATCAAGAAGGCTACACTGTAGAAGGAACTGGAAACTTAAGGAAGTAGATTGTGAAAGAAAGATAAGCTAGCAAGCACTACAGCCTTTATTTCGCAAACTGGTATGACTTAACAGGGCAGGCACAAAGAAATAGCACTTTTCCAGAGACTAAGCTGCAAAAAAGCATAAAGGCAATAATCTCCTTTTCTCATTTGAGTCCTACATTTGGTCAAATAACAACCAGAGAAGGGGCTTCAAAAAATGCTGTTATCAGATCAATGATATTGATTGGTTTATTGCATTGGTTTATTGATTGTTTCAATTGGTTATTGATTGGTTTATTGCATTGGTTTATTCTGCATATCGCTCTGCCCCCTGAAACGGGAGCATAAGGACAGCAGGGACAGCAAACAGATCTGACAACCCCTAAACTTTTATATAAAAAGGACATTTTTCCACAGGTAAGCAATACATGCTGAGGTTTCAATTTGGAAGACGCTAGTGGAAACTAGGAAGAAAACAATGCAGCTATGATGATACCATCATGACAGACTGAGCGATTTACTTGAGTTCGTCTTTTATCAGTCTGTGAAATTGATGGTGGGCGGTGAAAAGTGTGTCGGTCTCACCTGAAAAGCACCTGAAGGATGCACACCTGAGGAAATACGCATCTAAATCAAAACTGTATTAACAACTAAGATGTATGAAGCATGTTCACATTTTAATGCAAATTTGCTTTTGTTTAGTAAATTACACTGGATTTCTAATTACACATGTACAAGGAAAAAAAAGATTAGCATATCTTACGCTAATTACACACCAATAACAGGAAACAGGAATTTTGTATTATGAAAGTTAGTTATAAAAAGTCATAATACTCCAAAAGATTGTAATGAAGAGAACCTACAACTTCAAAATGAAAAACGCACAGATGCATAAAGTCAGTATTTGAAACTTTAGTCTATTGACTCATTTTCCCTATAGATAAAGTCCCAAGTAATAAGAATAGCTTCATGATGATTCTTGGTTTACCGCATCTGGATACTAATGCAGAGTACTACTGTGCGTGTTTTTTCGTAACAGTCAGGACGAGCCCACTTTCAGCTATACAAACATTGTTCAGTACTGATATCAAAATTACCTGCCCAGACTTATCAAGGACTAGGGAGAACTTGCTCTTGTAATAAATGATAATGAAATCTTTAACATGTTTACTGTTGTTTGCATTCTAATACAGAGCACTGAAGGGACTGCTGACATAGCACATGCTTCTTCTGGACACCTGCAATTAGTTACCTTTATTCTACTCCCTTATTTTCTTTTTGGCTTTGAACAACTAGCTTGACTAATAAAGCTCACATAAAGTTTCGTGGTTTACACTTAGCTCTGGCATAGAGACTCAGAGAACAAAGAGGCTGCAGAAGAGCACTTAGGCATTTGTGAGAGGACTTGCATTGCTAAAAGCACAGCTCGATGTCAGCAGCAGTGGCTAGTGAGGAGGGCAGCTCAGCATTTGTGAGGACTTGCATTGCTAAAAGCACAGCTCGATGTCAGCAGCAGTGGCTAGTGAGGAGGGCAGCTCAGCATTTGTGAGGACTTGCATTGCTAAAAGCACAGCTCGATGTCAGCAGCAGTGGCTAGTGAGGAGGGCAGCTCAGCTACCCAGCATCTAGAAACACAAAAAGGAGCACCCAGGTTTGGTGCCATCCCAAACAAGTGAATGCACGCTACCTCTGCCACAACAAGTTAGACAGCCAAGTTACTAAACTGTGTGTCAGAAGCACTAATTTAACTTGTAGCAATGCTCTTGGCTCTAGCAGTTTTTACCTCCATAGTGCTCTCCCGACTAACCATTCTTTTTGAGCCTGACTGCTAAGTAACAAGAGAAAGCAGTTAAAAGATTTTCAGATGCAATACTCACGTGCACTGTCGCTGCAGCTCTTTAGCAGAACTTTCTCACTCTTTCCCTCGCAAACTAAAATTCAAAGCAGACCTTGCGCACGAGGGGTTTCGGGAGAAGCCTGGGACGAGCTCGGTGCTGTGCTCAGCTCTTCCACTGACTTCCTGGGGAAGTCTTGAGCAAAGCTGCGTGTGCTTTCCTCATGCATTAACCAGCACGCCGCTCTACTTTTAGCACAGCGTTGAAAGAATTAACTTCCTGGCTTGTACCTGAGAAAAAAAAAAAACACCACATTTTAATACAGAGATATTTTTGTAAGGAATGCAGCACAGCCGAGACCTCAGACAACTGCAAGTGATAAGAGGATACCAAAACTGATGACAAGTGTACAAAGAACTACAAAAGCATTCTTTTTTCCAGCTCTGGGCAATGCCACCATGTCTTTGACAGCCTTTCGACTCGCCTCACAGGGATCCGCAGGGTACGATCTGAGCCCTTACTGCCCCCGGCCCCAGCCCCGCGCACGCCGCCGAGCCCCGTGCCGGTCAGTCCCCTCACGGAAGGCGACGGCCACAGACCCGCCCTGGCTACTCGGGCAGGCCCTCCTCCCGGGCGGCTGCAGCCATCGCGGTGCAGCCGGCGGCGGGGAAACGTCTGCCACAGCACCGAGGGCCTC
>VXAA01004296.1:1161614-1174324 GCA_013399115.1 Anseranas semipalmata
GGGCCCGGGCGGGAGGCCTGGCCGCCGCGTGAGGTCTGCCCGGCGGCCGCGGGGAGCCCGGCGCCCGCGCCCTTCCGTGCTCGTAGGTGCAGCGTGGCCGCAAGAGCTCTCGCTGCTCTCTTGCTACTGCCAGCCCCGCTGGGAACGTTCTGCCGCCGAGCCGTGTTGGAGGGGGTCTAGAGGGTTTCCCTCCGCTTCGGTGCGACAAGTCCCCGTTGATAACTTCAAGCAGCGGTCCTTGAGGGTCGCTGTTTGTTCCCGTGGTTCTTTTTGAGCATGGGTTGGTGGAGCTGTGTCTTGGAGGTTTGCTAAGCCTGAGAAGCGTCTGGGGATGCTGCCTGCCAATAATGCGGGCACGAGTAATGTTACCAATAACGCTGCATTAAGAAATTTCGTTGAAGAGTGTTGTAGTGGAGTGTAGTGGGTTTCCAAGGCCGTAGCCTGGGTTTGTGTCAGTAACAATATGACAATTGGTTCTATGGATTCTTCTTCAAGTTAGAAGCTTCCAGCAATAACTGTTGTGTACAGCAGAGAGCTGTTCAGATGAGCATAAGAACTATTGGATCTCCTTGCAAGCTCATGGAGAAAAGTTTGGTTTTCAAATCAAGGGCGGTGGCACTTATCCACAGAATTCTCCTTCAAGTATTTCAAGAGGTGTATGATCATTACTGGTATTTCAGGAACATTTGAACAACTGGAATAGTTGATGGAAATGAGAGCATCTTTGTGTGTACTTAGAAGTCCACTGAGTATTTGGCTAATTGTCATACTTTTCAACAAAACGGTATTATTAAAAATGTTTTGCTCCTGCATTTCACATGCATAACCCTTATTTAAATTCCATAAGGAGATGAAGAATTCTAGCTCATGTAACTATGTTTTGAGTAGGGAGACTCTTTTCTAGCTAAGTGTCAAAATAGGCCTTTTGGGCCACCTGTTAACCTCTTGCGTAGTGTTAGTCAATAGAAATATAGTGATAATAAAATGATAGTAACAACAACAAAAGCACAAGCCTATTAGGAAACTACAGTTCACATGCTCAGTATGACCTAATTCCTGCCTTTGTGTAGTATACAAGTTTTTGAACTACTGTTGATAGTTTGAGTTTCATGTCAATATTTTTTTATTGTAGTCTTCATTATTCTATAATGTTAGAATTGTGTAGTATCCAATATGGTGTACATTATCCTTAAGGCAAACTAGCAGATGACTTACAAAAATACAAACTGCATCCTACATACCAGATTCTCTCTCTCTAACACTAGGAGTTACTGTTTACTAATTGGTATGCTTGTGGTTAATGCTGCACGTTCTAGGAATTCTTATTTTTTTTTCTTAGTTGTAAGCCTTAATTGACACACTAGTTTGTTGGCTGTCTGTCGATTGATAATATCAAGATTTATAGAAATTGTTCTGCTGGTACATGACAAATGGCCCATTGTCTTCCAGAAGAACTCATGGTGAATGAGTCTCCTTAAATTGTTAGCTTTACATAACATGTGTAAATATATTTGCCACTTGCAGCTGAGAATTTCCTCTCTTTTCTCTAAGCTGTGGTGTGTGTATGTGTGCGCTACATGTATAGCACTTATTAATCACTGGACTGAATCTGATGAATAAGGCTGCTTCCTAATGAATTCTGTAAGCGTATAAAATATAATTCTGGATATTTGTTCTTCAGTGAAAATAATTACTGATAATGTAAGTGTGATGCCTGCTGCACAAATACAGGTGATCATCTGTCTTGAAGAGCATGTGATCATTCTCATAGAGAAGTTGTCATAAAATCATAGAGTCATAAAATGGTTTGGGTTGGAAGGGACCTTTAAAGATCATCCAGTTCCAACCCCCCTGCCATGGGCAGGGACACCTTCTGCTAGGTCATAATTTAAGGAAGAAGAGCCATTATGCTTCTTATTGTGTTGTTTTGTTACTTTGTTTTGGTTTGTATCTTTTAATCTCTTTCCTTCTGGAAAAATAAGTTTCAAATCTTAGACAGCTGAGGTGCTGGCAAGATGATGTGTTGTGAGATAAAATAAAAATACTATTTTTTTTAATAGTCTGTTAACTGCTCATGTGTAGGTCATTTAGATTGTCATATTTGTTGTATTTGTCGTATTTTTGTATTTTAATGCACAATGCTTTTAAATGTCTTTGAATTATTAACTGTCATGGTCAGTATGCTGCACACTACAGTACACCTGTTTTGTTAAAAGCAATTCATATCAGCAAATCAATTCATTTATTTGAATCAAGGGAAAACATTTTTTTTTTTACATAACATCTATTTATTTTTAGAAGTTAAATAAAATATGACCATTTATAGTGATTTCAGATTAAATGAAATTCAACTGTTAAATGTCAGTATGGTCCTGTTAACATTGTGGATGTATCCTGCCTTCAGGAATATGAGAAAGAGAACTGCTTGTGACATACAGAGTAAGCGCATGACAAATGTAGCTGCAGGTATTTAGAGTTTATGGCTCTTAAGTATTTACTGCTTCCTCTGTGGTATGGATTCTGCATCTTTCTTTTTCCAGCATTCTTCATCTTTTCAGTTGCACTGCCAGCAAGCTTAACTGACTGAGACGGTGAGGGCTGCTGTGTTGAAGGGTTTTCCACTTAAGTGGACAAAGAATGGTCATGCAAATTACTGGTCCTGCTTAGGGATGAGGACCTCACAAACTTTGCAGATGGGGAGTGACAGGACAGAGGTAATAAAGTTGCTGTTTCCAGTCTGGCACCAGCTTTGGATATGGGCTGGTAGAGCTTTTAGACTGATGCATGTGGTTTTTTAGCCTGGGCTGATCACTTTAGACAGCTTGATGCTATGCTTGCTCTACAGAGCAGATCACTCTGTTTCTACCGAGGTGTGTGGCAGTCATTTTGGAGTTAGGAAATGGTGATGGTGAAAGTTAGGCAGGAAGGTGCACATGTGCTCTAATTTCATGTATGCAAAAGGTTGTTTGTGCCTGTGCATCTGTGGAGTTGTTTCACAGCACTGGAGCAGATGGCAGTGACGCATCTGTGCTTTGTCTGCAAGATCCATAAACAGTTATCTCAGTTGTAGTGCATTCTTGTATCGGATAAAATCTTATGCTTCAAGTAGTCACTGCCCTAAACCACATATTCAACCACACCATATTCTCACGCACGTGTTATTAACTGTTTTGAATGCAACCTTGCAGAAGGAGAGTTTTGCACCTCCAGCTGGCCATTCGTAGATCCCTGAAGTGAACGTCTCCCTTACTGACACTTGCTCAACTTCCCCGTCCTGCGTCATGGCCTTATCAAGTTGGTGGTCAAAAGCAGAGTGGCCAGGAAAGCTCTAGCAGGCAATGTCATTCAACTGTCCTCAACGGTACCGTGCTATATTTACATGTACAAATAATGTATTTTATAAAGTTATGACCTCTTTGATAGAGTATTCCCTAGCTTATTCAGATCAGAGTCATGAAGCCATTGGTTATTCATCCAAAATTTTGCCAAAGGAGTAGAAAGCATGTATGTAATTTGATAGGAAAAAATAATAATTTTGCAGGGATATTTTCAGAGGGCAATGGGATATCAGGGTGTTTGCAAGTACGTTGTGTAGCTACGCAAAGGAGAGCGGTGTGTAAGGAACAGGCCATATCCACAGTTTGAGCGTAGTGCCTATTATAAGAAAGTCATCTTGGTCACTCTGACGTGCTTATGTGCTTTGAGGCATAGAAACGAATAGGAAGTTCCCAAGCACTTTGACTGGTAAAATATGGCTTGAGTTTTTGTCCTGGGACAATAAGCTCTCTTGTTTAAGTGCTGGCCAAACGTGTTCAATTTCACACAATAAAGTAATGCTCCAGGGGCATGCTACATACCTGCATGTAGGGGTCCACAAGTGGGAGATAATAAAAGCTGTAAATGCCTGGTAGGAAAAGGGGAAATGAACTTTCATTTTGAAACACCGACCCATACATTTCTCCACTGCTTACAGGCAGCAGTTGTCATACACAATGTTTGCCTTACCCATTTTGGCAGAGTTCAGCGAAATCAAATTGCTGTGACATTGGTATGAGCTCTTGTGTACTAAAACTTTTTAGGGATGGAAGGGAATGGGCACCTTCCACAGGCTGGACAAGAAGCCTTTGGTTTTAGTAGATGCAAGCGTAACAGATTTACACTGTCCCCTTACTTGTCCAGATCTGGCTTATTGGCATAACCCTGTTTTATTGAAGGCTTAGAAAGGATAAAGGTGGGGAAGTTGAATACCAAGCTTTGGTCTGCTTTTCTGTTACTGTGAATAAAATATTTGTTGGGCAACAATGGAACTATAAGGTTAACATGCTAATAATGAGAAATGGCAACATCTGGGAAAAATTGACGCTGTGTTGTAAGACAGATGAGAAGAGGAAGAAAAGCACTTCAGTCTGGATTTAAAAGCCACTGGGTTGGATGTAGAGCAGTGAAGCAGGCAAACAAGCATAGTTATGTGAAAAGAAATGACAGTTGTGGTATCGTTCTAAAATCTCAAATGGGCCAGAGTTTGCCTTGACTGATGTGAAGGTACCTACTTTCAGACAGCTTTGTTCTACTGTCTTACGATCCAGATGCTTAAGGAACAGATTATTTACCCCTACCCACATGCAATGGTTGGTGTCCTGTATTTTCAACATTTCTAATAACCAGCCTGCTTCACAAATGTTTTGTTATTCTTCGTGTCCTCTTATATAAGTATACTTGGTTTCTGTGGCATCAGTGGAAAGGAAAGTCAGCCTTGTAACCATCTGAAGTTTTTCATAGTGGCATAAAATTAAATAAACAGAAGTTATCTGTTGGTCAGAAAGTTAACTGTAAATTGATTTTGTAAGAATAACATTTAATATAATGGCTTGTAAGATAATTTTGATGATCGAATACTGTACACCTGCACCTGAAAATATTGAATTGTTGTGTAAGTGACCACTGCATACAACTGATAAGCAGTTTACTCTTCTTCTGGTGAGAAATCTTTCTAATTTTTTTTTTTTTGCATGACTTTTTCGTTTAGAAAGGTGTCCAAAGAGGTTACCTTTAAGTTGACTTTCCTTTGCCAATATACATGAGGAAACCCAGGCACTCTTCAAATGTTCTTGAGTTATGCAAATTGGCCTTTCTTTGCACATCTTTCTTCTTTGCTCTTGAGAAAACTGGCATACAGGGTAGCACTGTCCTTGATAGTTGATGCAGTGTATCTACTGGCCACTTCAGGGATATTCTGTGATTCTGTCTGATTAAGAATTGATTAAAGTGGGAAAATTGCTTCATCAAATGTAACAACACATGTTGTTCATTTAGTGTGTTCAATGAAAGAAGCAGAGAAACTGTAGTTTAAAAAAAAATAGGCAAGGCTTAAGCTTAAATATTCAAAACATTCCTTAGAAGAATTGTCATCCTTGATATTAAGATACTCAGTCAGGCAAAACCTCAGTACAGAAGTATTTGAATGACTGGAATCATGTTGTTTTCCTTGAGAATTTCTCTGTATTTGAGTGTGATCTGACAAGAAGTCATAGGAATTTGTATATCTTAACATTAACTTTTTAAAAGGTATTATCATAAGCTATTTGTTTGTCTTTCCTGAAAGAATTGTAAATTAAGGGTAGGTGTTTCAAAGCTGCCTGAAAAAGCTGGATTTCTAACTCTCAGACAAAGGTAACAGGAGGTAATACGGGTAATTTGGAATCTTTTTGAGTATGAAGAAATAATTTGGGAAGTCTTGTATCAAATCCCCACCCCGCACCCCACCTTGTTGCTTCTCTGGAAATTTTCTCACCCTCAAGTTACATTGCCTGCAATCTTAAATGTCTTAATTGCACTGATGTAGATTACAATCAATGCCAAGTTGCTTGAGGAGAAACAAATAGATGTTAAGATACTTGCTGGCTCTTTGCATTCTATTTGCATAGAGAAAACAGTGCTTGTAGAAATGCCATTTATTTTATTTTATTTTTATTTGGCAGGCAGAGTTGCGAGCAGCTGTTTTTTTGGCACTAGAAGAACAAGAGAAAGTAGAGGTAAGACAACTTTAAAAAGTGTGTTTCAGTTCCGTCTTTCTGACAATTCTTAATACAGAATTAAAAACAATAGCTTTAATATTTTATATTTGTGAAATGTAACGAGAAAATTATGTATTGCTGCATAAGAGCATAAAGAAAACAAAACAGGACTAACAGGGTGTTTCCCAATATTTGGAAACAGGAATTGTCACATAACCTGTACTGTAAAACTGTAGCTTTAAGTAACCATCTATCTCTGCTGCTTTTATATTGCTTTTGTCCAGTTGACCGGAATAACTATATATCTTTTCTACCAAATATTTTTTAAAATTTGTTTCTGGTTGACTGCTGACGATTTTATCAGATCAGAATAAAGTCTTGTGAAATGTAAAATATTTTAGTGATCTGTTTTGAGAAGTGTATCATGAAAAAAATGTAATGCAGTAACTTGCCAAGTATACTAATGCTTCTGGTATTTCTCATGACAATGTTGTAGGCTTACTTCAGAATAGTTTGCTTATACTTAAGGAACAATTCTGAATTAAAAACTGAGCTATGTACTGGTATTGTGACAATATAATAATATTAAGGGTGTGTGATGCTAACACCATTAAGTAACAATATGCAGTAGCTAGTTTTGTGGCCCCCTCTACTGCCAGCATTGCCTCTTTTGCTGTGTCTGCTCATTTTCCAGGCATAGAGAGGAGAGGGTGCTGTGTGTCCAGGTGCTCTGTTTTGAAAATGAGGAATGGAAAACTGTCCCTTTCCTATGCTGGTTAATTGGCTGTGCTCTTTCTGGAAAAATGCACAACTGAAACAGATGTTATTGTGACTTCAGTAAGGAGGGGAAGTAGTTATTCTATGGTATGGGACTCCGTATGCCAGAGATGTAACATAAGATTGCTGAAGAAGAGTGATATAATAGACTAGTGCCATTTCTTATGGCAAGCTTCAGCATATTGTGGAGTACCCAGAGAACAACCTCCCAGGCTATCTGGGAGTAATAGGGCTGAAGAGAGAGACTTGCTACAGTTGATCTCGGCTCATCTTTTGTTCTAAAGGTTTAAAAGTATCACGATATTTTAATTTTACACTCTAGAGACAGTGAAAATGTGTTAATGCTTATCACTATTCTGAATTCCTAAATATCTGGGAATTAAAAAAAAAAATCTTCATTGGTGAAGGGCTTCCTTGTGTATGTTAGCTATGACTAGTCATAAATGCTGCCTCTAACAGATCCTTTTCTTAAATTTAGTTAGGTTCTTACACAGGGTGTTTTGATATGTTCGGGGTGACACTTAGAATTTGATTTGAAAAATCCCTGAACAATTTTGAGAAAGCTAAACATAGCAAATTGATTTCTCTCTGTTTAAAAATCAAAGTTGAAAAGGATAAATTTCTAACAAGGGAAAAAAAATGTTTGCCCGGTATCTTGGAAGGTCTTGTAATTAATACAAGATTAGTACTGATTTGTGAACCACAAATTAGCATGGTCCATCCTTTGTCTAGATGATTTGTAAACGAACGTATTTTAAAAAGTGTGGCTGTATTTCCTTAAACAAACATGGCATTACATTAGAGGAGCAGTTTGGGAAGTTAATCAACTAACTTACATTTTTAATTATTAAGTAAATAAAAATCACTATGCTATTAATAATGTCAGTATAGTTCTTCTAGCTCTGTAGCTTTACAGTATAAATACTGAGACAATTTTAATTTGCCTGTGTAAATGTATGGCTCTGCAACTTTTATTTATATGTAGTAGAATCAATACAAAGGTAAATTTTGGAACAGTGAAATACATGTGCCAGGCATTATTTGGAGTAGTATACACCAAAACACCCACTTGCTGTGATTTTTAATTTCGTAGTAGTACAAAAATATTGTTAATTACCATTTGTTTTTTACTTTTTGACAGAACAAAACACCTTTGGTAAATGAAAGCTTGAAAAATTTTTTGAGTACAAAAGATGGTAAGTTCTTTGATTACTATGCCGCTCAAAATAATAAAAATAGTGAACAAGGGATTGAATCTTTTATTAACAGTATCATCTTGATGATATAAAGTATGCTTTTATTCCTGTGAAATAAATGTATTGATTACTACTCACTTCAGAATATAATACAATCTAGAATTTTTAAAGTTAATGTTGCTGAAGCTGTATTTTTACCAGAGGTGACTAATGCATTTAAGTTAATATTTCATGATGAGTTTTGATTATGCTAACTCAACAAAGTCATTCTAGACAGTAACAAGTGCAAACAGACTGTGGAGGTATAGTAGTGAACAAAATGTTCACTAAATGTGAACAAAAAAGTGCCAAAATGATGTTCTTAAAGCCACCAAGCACTTAAAAACAAAAAAAACAATCTTTAAGGCTGAATTTTGTAAGTAATCTCTATTTATGTTCCTACAGCATTGCTGATTTTAAATAATTTAGAGACGGTGGCTGAGTTAGAAATCAGGGAATTAGTACACAAAATATGAACTGGATGTGATGTGAACTTGTACCTGGTCAACTATGGAATGGTAGTTTGCTGAGTGTCTAAATGATATTTGTAGAAGTTTTGATTGAACATAGATGTTCATCCTGAAGCCATATATGTGTTATATCTTTGAAGTAAGAACTGTTTCTGTTTGGTGTATTTTTACTTCTCTCATTTACTTTTTAGGTCGCTTGGTGGCAGGTCTTGTTGCAGAATTTCTACGTTTTTTCAATCTTGATTTTACGTTGGCTGTTTTTCAGCCTGAGTCAAGCACAGTAAGATATACTGGTTTTGCTTGTATGCTATGCTGATTGTTTGGAGTGCGTGGCAATAAATACAGAAGCTATAGTAGATTTGTTTAAGTCAGGTGCTTGTGTTTAGTCTAAGTATTTTTTTGTATTTAGTCTGCAAAAGGTGTACATTGCCATAAAGACAGATTTCCCACAAAAACATGCCAATATGAATGGTTATTGCCTTTCAAAAGTCAATGCATGACAATATGTTAAATTTGAATTAACAAATTAATAATTTTTGTGAAGTCATGGAAGAGTATATATGACAGAATACTCCTGCAACGTTTTTTGCCGATAACCTTACCATGTCATATTATTAAGTTAGTATTGTAACATGAAGATTAAAATAATGTCAGTAATCTACTCCGAGAGCAATTTCAGTGAAACAAAGGACTTTCACAAAGTGATTGCTTTTAGGCTTATGATATTGAGTTAGTTTTTCTGTCATGTTTGTTTCTTTGTCTCTTTGTGATATAAACATTTTCATAATAAATTTGGGGTTTGAAAGAGTTCAATTTAACTGAAGAATTTCTCTTTACATTTCAAATACTCATTTTTATTCTTAATGTCACTTTAAATAGTTCATTTTTTGAAAACCAAAAAAATAAAGCCCATTAGTTGACTTCTTATTTGAACAGTGATTTTTTTCTTCATTTGGATGGGATACTGATTTCATTGTTTTAGCAAAAATTACCAGGGAAATGCACTGAGCATAGTTTAAAACAACTAAAAACTTGCGTTGTAATTCAAAAATGAATTTTGCTGTTGGTCAGAAGTCCATGTTTCGTTTTAGGGGATTAATCATATAAAATCCCATACACTGTCATTCTTTGCCAAATATCCTTAGCTGCATTTATTGTATTAAGACACATCTGTGCCAAGATTCAGATTCATGCTACCAAACAGAAGCAGTCATGCTTTCTCTCATGCTGCCATTTACGCTTGGGAGGAGCGCTTTGTTTGCAGCGTAAAGGCATCTCATGCTCTTTGAAATGCTCCCTTTTTCCAGTAAAGGCATCATCTTCACCTGTTGCAGTGCATATGTGAAATTTGGCCAAAGTTAAGCAATTTGCCAAGACTGCTGCATATAATGCTGAAAGATTTAACTTTATCTTCCTGTACTAGTCCCTGTCTCTGAGCAGCGCATTGCATAGTCTTTTTATCTTCCATGTTTCAGTGTGCTTGGCTAGTGTTTTTGTATTTAAAACAACTTCGGATGGTCAGTGATAAATTCATGTACAGATCAGAAGTAATTTAATAGGCTATTATTACCTTATTCCACATGCAACAGGAAGCCTTAAATAATCATTGATTAGTCAGATTACTGCTGTGTTAAATAAGACTAACAAGCTTTAGGAGTTATTACAAAATATATATTGTGTTTTCATACAGTTATTTCTGTGTTGCGAGTTGTTTTTTAATTTTCTTTCCGCAGCTAAATGGCCTGGATGGTCGAGAAAACTTAGCTCGAGATCTGGGAATTACAGAAGCAGAGGGTACTATGGGTGGTCCCCTGTTGTTGGAGGTTGTTAGAAAATGTCAGCAGAAAAAGATTTCAGGCAGTGGAGAAGTAAGTAGATATAAAGTGTAATTTCTTTCTTCATAATCCTTTATTTTCATTTCAGTGATTGAAAAAAAACTGAAATTAAGAACGCTTGGTTAGTGTAGTATTAAACTGTTTCAAGTCTTTACTGTAAGGTTAGTATAACAGGAAAAGCTTTCAACATAGCTTATAGCAGAAAGCAGTGCTGAAAGATGATGACTACAACAGTTCTTTTACTTCGAATGCCACCCTTTAACTAATATCCTGCCACAACATACTAGCACAGAGTGTACCCAGAAAAATGATGCAAAAGACTTTGCCACTTTTTTTCTTATTTCTAATGTGGTTAGATAATACTATTAGCTGTTACCTATTTTATCTTTGGTGTACTTCCAGACTTTTCAGGTCCTATTAAGATTAGAATTGGTTTTGTTAAAGCTTTATAGCTGTTCTTAAGACACATACATTTTTTTAAAACTAAATATATGAAAGTATTGAAGTAGCTGAAGGTAACGAGAGTAATATTTTAATGTAGTATAATGATAAGTTGTTAATTAAATGAATGAAATCCAACCAGTAACATTTTATTAGTTGCAATTGTGGTTTGAAAGCAAATCCTCTCTACACAAGATGTAGTTAATATATCAACCAAAGCTTAAATTCAGAAGTAATTGTCATAGGCTTCCTAACATAGCAGCACAGTGTCACAGCTTCCATACTGTGTGATGGTATTATGACATGAACCAATATAGTCCTAGTAAGTATTTATGTGAAACATTTTAGGTTGCTCCAGTTCTAAGTGAAAGCCTGTGCTCCGCATCAAAATCATCTGATGGAAGATCGAATACACACCCCATATCAAGTAAGGTAAGATTGTTTAAATATAATGAAAAAGCTACATAGCATACAGGAGAAGTGAAAGTTAGGACAGCTGTGAATTCCAGATACGATGGCATTCACTTAAATGATCTGCATTTTTTTTTCCATTTCTCTGTACTATTACTTCTGTGCTCCAATGCTAAGTTATAAAGGGTTTTGCAAATAGAAGTGGTGTTTGGATTAGATGGCTGAGCTGGTAAAATGCCTGAGAAGAGAGTATGCGCTTTACAGGAAGAAATAATATACTAAGAGGTTGTTTCTGAGCTGCAAAAAGAATGGAGCCAGGTTTCTTACAGAGTAGGCCCTATATTTTGGCATGCAACAGCAGCTGAGGTGGTGATCAGAACATGTTAATTTACATGCTTTTTCTGATGTGATGAGGTTTCAAGTAGAATATTAGTTCCAACAAGTTAAGTTGGAATTTATGGTCGTGCTTTTTATACTCTATATACCCATCTTCTATGGCAAGCAAATCATAATTCCATTGGAGTGGGAGATAGACAAATGTGCTCAAAATGCTTTTCATGATATATTCCCGAATCATCTGTGAAAATATATTCTCTCAGAAAGAGGCAAAAGTTGGTTTCTATATGGAAAGGTTTCCTGATTTAAAAAGAAACAAACAAAAGCCAGAAACAGTTCATGGTTGGACAATTTAACCTCTAAAAATAAGGAGTGGTTATCTTAATGGGACTACAGTTCTTCAGTTTTCCTGGTTCTCTCACTCCTTGGCAGCAGGACGGGAGAATATTTTGCCTGTGCAACATACTTGGAGTAAAAATAAGGCAGGAGGAGGAAATTCTAGCAAGTCCCAGCTGTAACAAGATGGAAGTCAGCTGAACAACGTAGGTTTCCTGTTTGAAACTTGAAATTCTCTGGTGGATTTTCAGCAAATCTGAACTGAACTGGCTCTGACTGTGACTCAGCAACCAATAGGTGTCATAGAAGGGATCATGCAAGGAGAGACCAAGACCACAGCTCCTGGCAGCAGCAAGAATGACATTTGGTTAAGTGCAAGTGTGAAACCGCACTCTGACTTATCTTATTAACAGCATTAGACTGAAACCCAAAGTAGGCACATTGCTCATTGAACCGTTAGCCACGCTTAGCTTATTGCTACGGTTTGAAAGTAATTATTTCCCTTTAGCAAAGCTTTAGGATATATGAATTCAAGCAAAGATCAACTGTTGTGCTTACAGTTTCTAAGACAAGATAGCAGCAGCTCACTCCCTCAGGGTCCAGAAGAGAAAAGTGGCTGTAACTTTCCTTTTACTCTGGCCAGGGTATCACTAAGTTCTTAATTTTCAGCAATTCTGTGTCTCAAAGACAGGGAATTAGAAAGTTGTTGTAACTACCACATACAGGTCTAAGTACTTTTTCTTGCCCTGGAAGAACTGAGCTGCTGGCAGCAATTGAATGTGGTTCTGTGACTGAGGTAAAATGACCTTGGAAGGCCTTCTGGAACTCTTGATCATAGGAAGGTCTATGCGACAC